>JBAMIB010402695.1:0-20095 GCA_037177415.1 Kaempferia rotunda | reverse complement strand
TTTATTTATATATAGTAATTATTAGATAAATATGTTTATTATGTATAATTTTAAAATAAGTTGTATATTGATGTTATTATAAAAAAATCTACACATGTTAGTATTTATAGATTGAAATTTCAAATTAATTCTAAGATAAAAAATATTTTATAGAATGAGTATATAAATTAACACATGTTATTTTATATATAATAATTATATAAATTAAATATGTATTTTTTTAAATTTTTTTAGAATTTTTTAAAATTTTTAAAATTTTTAAATGAAATTTAAAATAAAATTAATTAATTAAAAAATATAAATATAAATCTTAAGTTATTATAAAATTTTACTTATAATTTTACTTCTTCCACTTTATTATTTTTAAATGAAGAGTGAGTCATATTTATATACAAACTAGGAATCTATCTTAGAAAAATATAATTAGTGTTTGACTACAATAATAAGATTTCGGTATCGTGTCAACATTCTAACTTACTTGGAAGTGGAAGAAGGAATAAAGAAGAAAAATAAGAGATGACAATTATATGCCAAAGTTGAAAACTTTGTCTCGTTTGAAATGGTACCATTTTGATATTACGTTTTTACGGACATGCTATAAAATTTTAATTCAACTTGGTATGTATTAGTATGCCAAAGGATGTCAAGTGTCAGCATAACAAGATACTCATTGATTTGACTTGACATAAGAGAATATTAAATTTCGATAATTTATCAGAACAATATATTTCAACCATGTTACTAAATTTGAAACCATGGCTACTCAATGAATGGATGAAAAACATTTCAATAATACTTTATAAAATAAAAGTGATAAACATTTTTGTTCTCAAGTACATGAATAATACGTGATGTTTTCGAAAAGAAAAAGGAGATAAATACTTTCTAAAATAATTTTAGATTTATTTCTCCAAGATCAGCTACATATGTCATGACAACCAATGAAAAATATAAAGGAAATTTTAATTGGAAAAAGAGATAGGGATTTCCTAAGCAATTATTGTGGTGGATTTTATAGAAAATAAAAATATCTAGTAATTATATTAGAGTTTATAGAAATGTGATATGATTTTCCTATAATTGAAATTTTTTTAATTGTTAATTTTAAGCCCTCTTTTTACTTCAAGACAAATTCTCTTTATGGTTTATTAGCGTGAATGGGAGGCAAGAAGTGAAGAGGAGAAGGAGAAGGGAGATAGGAGATGGAGATTGAATTCATGAAATTTGTTTACCTTGGTCAAGAAAGGAGGAAGGAGAGGGTCTAAGACAAACAAAAATTGACTACCTTACTCATGCTTGTGTCCTCACCATTTGTGCCTCCTTGTCGTATGCCCTTTTTACACAACATTTGTAGCTCACCTTTCTTCATTCAATGTTTATAACTCAATGCCCATACTTGTTGCCCTTAATCATCATCGTCATCATTTGGAAATGCTCATTGTCTCATTCATTATCACCCATTAACTCGCTCATCGACATGGCCATCACCTCAATCATCATAGCTGCTTGCACTTGTTGCCCGTGATTGAAATTGCGTTCCATGTCGGGCAGCACGGATGATTTTTATCATTTCGTCGAGGGAGCGAAATTGGCACAATACACGCGACAATTTAGCCATGCATTATCACGTGCGTCATGCGATAGAAGGTGAATCGGAGGTGTCGTCGAAAGCATCGTGGGACGCTTCTAGCAGCGTTGGAAGTGCCCCGTGATGCTTCTGGTTCCGCCGGATGGGTCGCGAGACGCCTCCGACCCCGCCAGCTGCGTCCGTGATACACAATGTGGCCACGATGCTGTAATTTGTAAAAAGGGAGCAGCCCGGTATACGAAACTCCCGCCATGCGAGGTCCTGGAGAAGGATTCATTATACGCAGTCTTACCTTGCTTTTTTGCAAGAGGTCGTTTCCAAGATCTAAAATTACATGTGATATAATTAATTTAAACAATTCTCAACTTAAGCGTGATATTCCAAAGAGGCTTTTATAAAGCCTAATTAAATTTTTCCTACTAAAATATATAAAAATATATTTTTTAAAAATTTAATAAATTTTATTAATTGATATTCAAAAATTGTTTTTGCTATTTTAAATTTTATTAGAAATTCTAAACAATTCTAATAAATTCTAATAAATCAAATTTACTTTCTGATAATTTTTTTACTATTTTAATGTTGAATTGATATTTTAATTTTTTTATTATTATAGATATATATTATTTAAATTAATAATTAATTAAATGAATAAATATTAATTTATATAATTATTATATATAAAATAGTATTTTTGTATTAATTTATATAATTATGATTATTTAATCTGAGCATTAGAGAACTATAGAGTTGAACTAAGTTACAAGAATCAATGTTTCCATCTAATTCACGTATATTTTTGGTATTAGTAAAGTAGCATATTATGATGTATCAATTTTAATTCGGGTTATTGATAGATCAATTTTCTTTTAAAAAAATTATATTTAATTATTTTTTTAACAATATTAAGTTGTTCAATAATGAAAAACTTATATAAAATTAATATACGACTCATTTTTAAATTATACGTTATAAACATATTTATCTAATAATTACTGTATATAAATAAAAAAATACCGAAACTATATTAGTACGATACTGAAACTGTATTATTCCGGTGTGGAATTGAAACCTCGGCACGAGTCATGATTTTAAACGTTGATACTGTCAAATATGAAATAGAATAGTTTAAAAACATTGTATTTTTGTCATAATATAATTTATTGTTCATATATTTCAAATTTAGTGAGGTCAATTGACCAACTTATATTGTGGCTCCACCACTGCTTGCTTTATGTAAACTGTATAGGCACATATTTGTTCATAATTTTGTCCTTTTGCTTTGAGTTGATGAGCTTTATGATCCCGTCTCTGTCGCTGGATCACTACCTATGATTGATAGGTAGGTCTTTCTGTGATTGTCCTTTACTCCTCCATTTCTCGAAATATCATTTTTTTCCCCTTCAGGAATGTTAACCTCCCCCTTTTCTTGAATCAACTTTATCTTTTTAGTTTTTCTCTTTTTCATTTCCTCCATGTAATCTGCACAAGCTGTCGTAGCTCAAGGGATAACTTTGGACACCTAAAACATCACGTTTAATATGTGCAGGGTTTTGCTTTAATCCTACTACTTCTTAGTTTTCTTCTGCCAAATTTGCATAAAACTTTTTTGGGATTTTTTTGTATATTGAGATTTTATGCAAGAACGTGGGGACTTCTTTATGCTGTGCTTACTCTTCAATTGAAGAAAGGAAAGGAGAAGAAAAGAAAGGAAAATGATTTTCATTATCTCATTTACCTTATCTTCTCCAACAAGAGTAAAGAAGATGGATTACACTCTAAATTGGATCCGTGGAATTGAGATGATTTTCTTTTCTTCAAAAATTTTAGTGGGGTAAATTAAAAAAGTGCATTTTCCTTTCCTGTCCACTCAATTTTGTCAGAGTAAATGCAACATAAGTGATGGAGCTTGAGGAACCTCATGCTGATACCTTTTTTACTTTCTACATAAACTGTTGACTAAGCACAAGTTAGACACTAACTAAGCATGAAATTATGGAAGATTCAGTTACCTACAAGTCTATGATCAGAACATATAATATGAATCATGATAGAATCAAGGGAACCAAGATGAGTTTTAAGCTTCTATTCTTTTATGTAGATAGCCGTAAGAGAAAAAATAATGATATTGTTACCCTAAGTAGAAAACTAAACATTAATCTGTAACAACTAAGTCACTAACTATCATAATTAAACAAAACTAATTAATTAGCAGAAAAAAATTGAAAAAAACAATGACAATAACAGTTCACAGCCAAAAACTAAACATACTAATTTTTAGTAGATTAGTATTAGTGTATTACTATGCGCCAGTTAGTGTTATTGTTCTTCCCTCAGTGTCAAGGGACGGAAAGAGGAAGATAAATAGAAATAAAGAGATAATATTGTTACCTGTCAATGGTGGCAAAAAAAAAAAAATGGATACCTCACTGGAGTTAATTGCAGAGGATACCATTCTCTATGATATGGAGAGAGAGTGAGAAGGGATGAACATGACGCTGCTAAGATGAAGGCAAGGTTATTGTGAGTATAGTTCAGTGTGGATACTGGTTAGTCGTCATGAAGAAGAGGCAACAGAGCCAAGGCGAAGCAATAAGTGAGAAAAGAGGGGTGCTATAGCAATGCAAAAATTTAGTTTTTTTTATGATTTAACTTGCTATGGTCCAAATCAATGTGGTTCAAATGAGCTAGAATTGGATTTTATTTGAACTGCCACATATACAGGCAGTCATGGACATTGAGCCATGTATGGTCTTGTACATCATGAATGTTCATCAACAATAGACAGATACATGTAGGGTACCACATGGTCTACATGTGATGTGGTTCTTTGTCACATAAATCTAAGTGTTTATATTTGCAGCCACTTGAGGCACTTTCGAAAACCATGGTATGTTCATGCTTCAATAGGTGCTGGTACTTTGTTGCCAACTTCATCAAAGATGATTAGATGTGTTAAGATTTTATGGCTTTAAAGGCCTTCTTAATGATTGAATGCCATTTTTGTTGTCTTGTTATACAACCAATATTCAGCTATTCCTGTTGTTTGTCAAGGCATAAATTCATTTCAGCTTTTTTTTTTCAACTTAGTTGTACTGACATTATTTGCTCTTGATGACAGCACAACACAACTACTATACTAATCATCTAGCAAAGATCTTGATTCACTTGGTGTGGTCTTTGGAAGACTTGTTGCATCAGTCCTCAAGATCATCGACAAGTTATAGAAAATCTGTCAATGCAGCATATGTGTCCTCTGTATTTTTGAAGTTCATCATTGAGAATGCAAAAGGCAAAATTTTTGAAGATTTATGTCTCAACCTTGATCAAGATGAGAAGAAACAGAATAATCTGCCTGCTGGTATGATTCTAGTTGTTCCTTATTTATTATCTAGTAATTATCAATTATTCTACAATTAACTGTATAAAGTTTTGGATTAATTACTAAACATATTCTATATTCAATAATTTTTTATGGATTTAAACCAAACTTCCATTTGTTTTGAAAAGAAGCCTTTGTTAATGTCTTTCAGCTATGTAATGAATACTTTTCCCTATCATTTTTTTTTTCTCATTTGAAAATTTAATCATGGATGTCGAATTAGGTATTAGTTTTCAAAAACTTAGGTATTGACATTATCAAGTTGGTACATGATGGGTCAAAATGTAAGAGGTATGAAACTTAAAAAAAAAAAGAAATATTATCATATATTTAATACTTTTTGATTATTATTATCATTATCATCGTCATCATTACAATTATGAGGATGAGATGATGATCATCCTCATCATCATGTTTTTCCCAAAAATTGATTTTTTATTGTTTAATTTATAAATATTGAATAATAAAATAAATTGTTATATTAATATAAGAATAAATTATTTTCACTGACTATTGATTTCTATAATACTATTTTTTATATATTATTTTAAAAACAAACTGGTTCAAATTCGGTCCATGCTGGGCTCGACCATAGTCCATGCTGGGCTCAAGTACGCACTAGACTATGCAGAGCCCACAGGCTGCATAAGTGCAGCCCAACCCTACCTTATGTGTGGCTCAGACTGGCTGTGGCATAACCCAGGCCAGGTCAAACCGCTGGTGGCTTTGGCCCAATTGACATTGGTAATTTCACAACAGATTATCCAACTCTACCAACTATATTAATTTATAAACCTCAATTAGAGGGATTGTTGAGCTTTCCCGTATTATATGCACCTTAGCCAAAGTAGTTTGGATTCTGGTTCTCTTTTCCACAGATGGAAGCAATTTGACCCAAGAAGCTCAGAATTCAGTTGACCAAAGTATATTTAATAACTTGAAATCGTAGAGCCTTGCAGTAAGCTTGTTATTTAATGTTTGGCAAGTCTCCTTCTGTAGATAATGACAAATTTTGTTTATCCAACATCTTCAGTTTCTTGCTGCAGCCATATCTACTTTAGTGCTCAGAGCCTAGATCTCTTCTATAAACACTTCAAGCTTTTCTTGAAAGTCATGGTGGCCATCTTCTAGAGGGCATTGACCTTCATGTTAATCGCCCTTAGGATGTCATCAGATATTAAGAATGTTGAAAATGCTCCTTCAAGATTTGAACCTTCTTCAAGTAGGTAATCGTAGATTCACAATGTCTTCCTTGTCTTGAACTCCACCAACACCTATTATAACCGCTTGTAAATTGTTAAATAAGCATCTTGCATATCACGATCCAGGGACAATCCCATTATTAGAGCTTCATATTTGACCTTGTTGGTGATTGTGAACTGAAATCTCAATGATTTCTTGACTGAATATTTCTCTAGGCTAATCAACACCAATCTTGCACCTCCTCCCTTATGAGTTAAGGAAGGAGTCATCAATTTATAGATTCCATTTGTCATTGCCCAAAATCCTCCAAGGGCATGGTCATCTCAGTGATAAAATCTGCAAGTATATCTGCCTCTTCATTGTTAGCCTTTCTTGAAACACTAGATCGAACTCTCTTTGCCAGCATAATCTTCAACCTGCAACATCACGTTTATGGAGAATCTATTGAAGTGAACAAATGAGAAAATATCTTAAAGACGTGTACTGGTAAATAGTCTTGATTCTTGAAGCTTCCTTATAGCAATTTCCAGTGCACATAATAAATTCCCTGTAGGTGCATGTCTGAATTTGGTTCTTTCATGATTGAAATAGTATCCTGGCCTTTCGACCCCACTGTAACCCTTCTGTAGCTCTGTACTTACCCATCCCGTCACAGCTAGATAGGTTACTAGCTGAGCTTTCATCTTGGTCCGGAGAAGTGGGGCAAGCAACCCCATGGTTTTCTTCAGTTTTTGAAGGGCTCCGGCTATTTGGTGCATAATACAAATCCTTCATCTTCAGCACCTTGAAGAAAGGGATGCACCGCTAGGTAGATTTCGATAACAATTGACTCTACAAATCTTTCCTTCAGTCGTTATCTTTGTCTTGTTCTGTGGTGGCTTCATGTCTAGGAGGGATTCAACCTTCTTGGATTCACATCAATGCCTGTTTGATGGACTCCAAAAATTTTCTGGATGTCATTTCATTAGTACACTTCAAAGGTTTCAATTGCATGCTTGACTTTTTGAAAATGTTTGAACACTTTCTCTCAAATCTTTTGTATATTCTCTTTAAATTTGTTTTTAACCACTTAGTTGTCTGTCTACGCTTCCATGTTTCTTCCAATCATATCTCAAACAGTTTATTCACTGGTATTTAATAAAAGACACCTGCATTTTTCAAACTAAAAGGTATTCTTTAGCAAAAAGTACCTTTCACGGTTCTGATGGAGGTATGTTGTTTGTCCTCTTTCACCATTTTGAGCATCAGCTTATATCCTGTTATGTTGTCTATCATCTGATTTATGCATGACAATGGGAAGTAGCCCTTTGGCCTCTGGACAAACTTTGTTTAGATTAATAAAGCCCACATAAACCCTCCATCTCTTGTCCGCTTTCTTCATCATCACTGTACTCACTAGCTAGGCCAGGAGGCAATCTCCTTGATGAAACTGACATTCAACAGACGATCTACTTCTTCATTCACTGCTTCTACTTATCTTTTCTCTATAACAAATTTGTTCTCTGGTACTGGTAGTGTTCCAGACTGTATGTGCGCTGTATCTTTGCTAGCTCTTGGTATTCCTGGCATGTCCATTTTCTTCTGAGCCTTACACGAACTCATGCTGCTCCATAACTCTAGTATGAGGGTTGAACTTGGTCTTCTTCACCTCAACCACAAACAGCTGAGCCAACTTGAATAGCACTTAGTTCTCTACCTCTACGTGGTCTTCTGTTCCTTCAGCTTCTGGCATACAAATTTTCTTCTCTGTATGCTATCTCCTCAATCTGATGCACTGATGCGTTGTTCCTCATGTCCATAGCGTGCTTAAAGGCTTTCTAAATTCTACTAGATCAGCCTTGACTGTTCCCTCTTTCAAGAACACAATGCTCTAACTCTACTATGACTCGATGTGTAGTTCAAAGTCAGAGGCTTCTTCGCATGTAGCCTGTAGGCTTTTGATTTTGTAGGCATTCTTTCCAAATGCAGATTTGTTGATGATGCTCTAATTTATATCCTAGAATTAACAATCAATTATTACATTTTTAGTTCCCTATCACTTAAAATGAATGAATTTCTATTACCTTTGCGTACTATTATCAAAATATATGTCTGGAAGTCCACTCAATTTTGTGCTCATTTAAAGTTTTTGGATATTGAATCTAGTTTTATATCTCGTAGATCAAAGTATTGAAGTTTTTGTAATGCAAGGTGTGCTCAGTTTTATTGGGGCATCAGACGTAAGGTATGTCTTACACTATTTCAAGTCTCTTGCCAAAGCACTTGCTACACATGCATCTAAGTTAAATATGTATCTGTACTGCAAGTCCTCAGTCATGCCTCCTTCACCATTAACTGCTGAACTTAATGTTGGTGGCAATGTCGACTCAACTCTGCTCTGGATCATCGCCAACACCAAAAGATGTCCATCCTTTCATTGATGCAGCAATGCATCAAGTATTGAACTTAATTAGTTCCTCTTCACATTCAAATGAGCCAATAGCTTGGCAATTGATATGTTTAAAATATCTTCTCTGTGCAGGAAAGTACTGTTGTCGCCTCTACAGTTCACAAGTTGTTCTTGAATTTTATAACCCGTCCACGATTTCCTTTTGATGGCTCAACATACATTTCTCCAGAAGGAAATCAAATAGGTGTTCTGCAAAGGGTTGGTTCTGTGGCAGGTATATGGTTCTGTTTGCTTCACATCTTTCTTGAGGATTCTCGTGTAAATTTGTTTGCTTACTGTGGTTTATATTGTTCAAAAGTAGTCACTGTTAGCTAGAATTGATGAAATTTAAGTATTGAACTCATCTACGGTTCGAGTTGTGGGATAAACTCTGATTCATTTCTGTGTTTCGCATGCAAAGACTACATAAAATTTAGTTAAAAGGTATTCTCCTATGTAATTGTTAAGAACGAAATTTGAAGAAATTAAAAGTCTGCCATACTAGTGTTAGGGCATATCTTCACACCAAATGCTGCACTAGCTAGCAATCTACAGGGAATTGGTTAATCACGTCTTGGCTCTTTGGTGTGTCCGAGCTTACCTTGTGATATAATTCCATTCTGGGGACCACATTTCAGTGGCATAAAAAACATTGTTTTATCTTTTATGCTACTAAAGATTTAATTTTGTTCTTTACTTCTCTTGTAATATGGATCATAGTAGTGGTAGAAGGTGTGAGCGAATCGCCTTTTGCCACATAGTAGTGGCAGGAGTTAAGCTAGATTCATGATGCTCCTGTTAGAATTCTGTTTCCCATTTTTTCCTTATTGATCTACATTTTTTTCCCTACAATCTTTGAGGTATGTAAAAATTTTCATTCCAAGTGCATGTTCCACCTTAATGGGCATACTTGTATAATTGTATTCATTATTTCATAATTTGACAGGGAATTCTTACTCAAAACTTTTTTTTTAAATATTGAAACTCCTTTTATGCAAGATGTTCTGTGGCTTGGTTATTGCACTTACTTTCTCTTTGAAATCTACGATTTGCTTTTCTATATCTTCCTTATATTTCATTGCAGCCAATTTTGTACTACTGCCATACTACACTTTCAACTATCTGCTTAGTTCAAGTAGTGAAAGTGCAAGGAGTCTATTGGCTGAAAAGAGCCTGTTCATTTTGCTTGTGCTTACTCATTACCGAAAGAGTGTTGCTGTGGAGTCTATTTCCTCTGACAATTTGGGGGATGAAAAATCAACTACCTATTTAACAGAGAATTCATCTTTCTATGAGAACCCTTATTGCAAGGCACTAGAAAATGCTAGAGACACTCAATGTAAGTCTTGTTTTCTACTTGCATTCTTTTCATGATATCCAGCATTACTAATTTTAAATGGTTGGTCGATTTTGTGCTTTCAGTTGATAGGGTTGATATTGAAGGAAATGCACACTATGGACAACTTCTCAGATTACCTTTTGCATCTTTGTTTGACACCCTTGGCCTGTACGTATATCTGTTTATATCAATGCCACTGAATTCTTGGAGTTCAGCTTTTAGAACTTAATTTGCCCTGTGGAATCAACTTGATGTCTGAAGAGGAAAAATTATCAACCTTAGGAGTTTTTTTACTGCATTGTATAAGTGTAAGCTTTATTTTGTCATTTCAGCGGGAATGTAGTAGAAGGCAACTGGCATAGTAGTTTGTTGTCCATCTCTCGCTTGATTGCACAATGTCGTTTTTTCTTCTCCAAATCAACATCTCTTATTTAGAAAAATAAAATATTAAACCTTTCCAAGACATGAAGGATTTCTGTTTCAGGCAGCTGGTAAATGGGGTTAGGTACCAGTCTCATTGGTTTATTGTAAATGATAATATTCCTATGTTGTGGACATTAACGACAGAGGAATATACTAACCAAGCTCAGTTGAAAAGTTGCAGATCATAGAGGTCATTTGTTCTGGTACTGCATATATTTTTCAGTTCTAGCTCCTCATATACTTCTACACCATTGTTGAATTATGTGCATGTTAATATTTAAATGTTTTATAATTTATATTGTTCTCTTGATAATTTTTCCTAATGGTCACAATCATTCTGTGCATTCTGAAAGTTTTTATTTTAATAGAGGTCTCAGAATAATGGTCGTGAAAAAACAATGATCTCTTTTTTGTGAGTGAAAGGCCACAATGTTCATGGATCACAAGCATCCATGTTTTCTTGACCCTAATGATGTAGGTCGTACTGTTTTTTCTGTTGTGTGCTGAACATTTCTTTATCAGAGTACAGTGCTTAGTTCAGATTATTGTTACTTTAATTTCAATGGACGAACAAGATCTATGTTTCTACAAATAAGAATCCTAGCTCTTTGTTGGTATTGCTTTAATGTACATTTTAAAAATCATTGAGAGTCATTATCCTTGATGTTTTTATTTCACAGGAGCTTAGCTGACGAGGCATCTGTACTATTACTTTATTCATTAATCCATGGGAATTCTGATTTTCTTGAGTATGTTTTGGTGCGGACAGATCTGGATACATTGGTAAGAATCTCAACTTTGTGTTTGTAGGAATATTTTTTTCTTTTTATTTTACTATCTAACTTGTGCTAGGATCTCTTTTTGGTTACTTTTATCTAATATATTACTGCATTAAAGGCCCCTCTACAATTTAAATGCATGGGATGCTTGATGGCAATAGTTGCTAATAAAAATATACATTCTGGTATATTTGAACAGTTAATACCAATTCTTGAGACACTTTACAATGCATCGAGGAGGACATCTAATCAGATATATATGCTGTTAATCATCCTTCTCATTCTCAGCCAAGATGCATCCTTTAATGCCAGCGTACATAAACTGGTAAGATCAATCTGCTCATTTTGTTAGAAAATCTTCTACTTAAAGCTACATACTTCAGTTTGCATGTGCAGATACTTCCTGGTGTTCCATGGTATGAAGAACGACTTCTCAATCAGATTTCTCTTGGTTCTTTGATGGTAATTGTATTAATAAGGACAGTGAAGTACAACCTCTCTAAGCTTCGGGTATGTCAAAAGTTATAGGCTACCTTCCTTTATATAATTGTTCTTTGTTTATTCTTGCTAAACTAATGAGTGGTTAGATTATTTATATTGGGAAGGCCCCATATGCTTGTTCATGGTGCTTTAGTGATATAACTTTTCTAGAATGCATTAGCATAAACAAATTTCTACCACAACTCAATGTATTGCATGCATCTTACTTTGACGATAAACACTGTACGAACTTTCTTAACATGGGGGAAAAATGATAAATACCTATTGACATTCCAAACGTGGATGTTTGTGATTGTTCATGCTATGTAATTGTTTCAATGCTAAGGGTAATTTAACCTGGCTGTTTCATTATGGCTTATCTTGACCTGAATGTGCATGCCTGTCTGCTATCAATAAATATGTTTCGGAGAAGGTTCTGCTAATTTCATTTCTTTTATTTGGTGTAAAGGCTTCTCAGTCGTGTTAGAAGGCCATAAGTGGATAACTACCATTCTTGTTTAGGCTGAATATTTCATTCCAACTGTTTATTTTCTCTAATATACAATTTATCAATATCTAGTGGAAATGCTTTGTATTCATCTTATTAAGCTTGGGGAAAAGAAAATAAAACCACCAGGTTATTTGCTACACATTCTGGTGACTGATTATTTTCAAAATGCTAATAAATGCATGCTGGGGGCAACTAGAAGTGTGCAATCATTTCTGCATGTCTATTCTTGATGACAGTACAACTTGAAAATTTGAAATAGGTAGTGACTAGATGAGTAAAACTGAGTTGTTTATTCTAAATGCAAGTTGACTAGATGAGTTAAACTTTGTTGTTTATTCTAAACACAAGTCCACATGAAAATTGACAGGATATCTATCTTCATACGAACTGCCTTGCAATTTTGGCAAATATGGCTCCTCATGTTCATCGATTAACTGCCTATGCTTCACAGCGGCTGGTTAGCCTTTTTGACATGCTTTCTCGCAAGTATGCTACTTTGTCATAGACTTTGTGTGTGCATCATGTTCTTTTTCGATTTTCGTTTTTCATCTAGGAAGTAATAATAGTTTCTTCTACATAAGTGTATATTAATTTGCTTTCATGTGCTTTTAAGATTTGGGAAATGGATATTGAACATGGACATGTCCTAATATTGAGTTTTACATGATAAGTCTTAATGTTGGCACAATTAGTATTAATACATGCAATTTCCAATCTATTATTATTTTCTCATTATTCAATTTGAGTAATTGTCATTGTCATATGAAATAAGAAAGATTCCGTCAAATATATTCAACAAGCGACAAATTTCAAAGTAATACATGGGAAATTGATCGTTACATGAAAGAATATCTCAATTATAAAATCTGTAAAGATGTTCGAAATTCTATGAGAGGACAATTTCTATATATGATACCAAAATCCTACATGTATCAATGAATTAATAAAGCAAGATTTAGATACCGAGTGTATAGTATTTAAGCACTAGATATTTGTAAGGGACTCCAACTTATTTTGCTTTGATATAGCCATGCATATAGATCATTGTGGGATAAGATTCATGTGGTGGACCTAAATAGTTTAAACAGATATGGCTTGATAATGATGATTACTGATTGATATTTACATGATACAAAGCATGTATCTATGGTTCATACCTTAGATCTTGGTATGTCACTATCTTGCAGAGGGAATCAGCTCCCTCAATGTATGAAACTAGAATAACATTCTTATGCAATGTCCACTCAGAAAGCTCGATAATGATTTTTTGGAGCACATAATAGCATGTAAGCCATACCACAACCATCATCATTACAACAGGCTGCAAAAAACTTTTTGAAAACTGATGACTTTACAAGTTTTAATAATCCCATAATTTAGCAAAAGACTTCCTGCAGGTCCACAATATGGTTGGTATTTTAGTAAACAATGACAAGCATAAATTCATTAAAAATTTGCAACACACGCTATTCAGAATCCAGCAATATTAAATAACGCTTTTCACAAGCTAAATGCAGACAAAATTGTTGTTATGAAGATCTAAAATAATCATGTTGAATAGCAAGTTGGCTGTGTAAAATATCTTGTGACTATTATCTTGACAATAACACATTTCAGGAAATAAGTAATATAAATATGGGCTATATAACTTTGAATTTGCTTTGTCTCTACATCTCCCCTTGCAGACCCATTCCAAGGGTTGTGGCAACTTGTGACCACTTTAGTAATCAGAATAATTTCGTTTGCTGGTTTACTAGAGAAATTTCAAACCAAACTGACTCAAAATAGTTTTATTTTAGAAAATTCAAATTTAAAGCAAATAAAATTCAAAATGGATAAGCTTCCAAATTGAACTAACTGATCGATTTACTTTAAATGTAAAAAAATCATGGGATAATATATTAAAGCTTATCATGCTTATAAATACATACATACATACACCCATTTTGGGTCGAGTCAGTCATATCATTTACTATTATTCCAGATTGAAACCAAACTAAAATTTAAATCCTTTTTAATTTTCAAACTAAAGGCTAAATTTACACCCTAGATCACTTAGGGATCATTAGTATGTCCGAATAAAACACAACAGGCAAACACATGGGGGCTCAACCTTTTAAAAGGTGTTGGTAAGAAAAAGGCAGCAATATACAATATTCTTTTTGCATATATCTCTATATCTCGTGCCTCTATTATGGTGTCTCTGGTATGTGCCAATAAGCTCTCTAAGTATGATTTCATTGTTCTCTGCACACTTGTTATCATTACTACCATGACACTTAGTAGGGTCATGAGAATATGGACTGCCGAGGTTCCCTTGTACTCTAGCAGAGTGCACACATACATGTTCAAGCAAGTCTACAATTACTAACCAGCATATCCTGATCTGCATTGCATTCAACATTCACTTTATTAGATGAACATCTACATAGTATCACAACCCCTTTTCAAGTGATTAACACCTCTCTAAACACGACCAACTTTTGAAATGCAATGTGTCTCTATTCTCTACCAAGTTTTCTTACATGCTTATGCCTCTTGAATTCACCTGAATGCAATCATGCGCTTGCAGGTCACAGCTGAACCAATTCAGGTGTCCTAGATGTAATTCATGATTAATACAAATAGAGGTTTATAATTCATATGATGAATAAGATTGATCCCCATGTACAATTATTCAACATTTAGAATTAATATCTTAATGAATAAATAATAACTATGTACAAGTTACTTATAAATGTCAGGCATTATGCCCATCTACCTCTCTCTTCTCTTATTACTTTTTTTCCCTCCCGTCTTTGATCTAATCTTGCCCAAGACCATTAACAGGGTCCATAGATTTCCTACTTTGACTGAAACTCTCTCTCTAGTAGCCCATAGTGCAATCTGAACAAAACTCGTATGTACAATTCAATTAGGAAATCAGAGGAAGAACTGTGGATATTAAAGAGAAGATTTGAAACCGCCATTGAATTGAAAGCCTCAAAAGGTCTCTACATAACCCACACATCTCTTCTTGATCTTATCTTCTCCTCCAAGTTGCACACTTTCCAAAAGCCCTTTAGTGCATTCTTCTCCTCATTGTCTCTTGATTACATACACACAATGCCCTCTTTTCTGCAAAAAGCACTTGATGCTCCGATCCCTTTCTCAATTTTATATTGATCCCATACAGAACCAATTCAAATTAATCTGAATTTTGAGGAGCTAAATAATTGCTCCTCGAAATGATAAAATTTGGCCACTAATTGGATCAGGACCACCTTCGATTAATCTTATTCTTAATTTAACTCCTGCACCTTTTTGATGGTCAACATAGCTTGATTAAATACATGTGTGCACCTAGTTGTGTGCTCATTATCCTCTTCACAAATTAATATTCAAAATAACAAGTTTGAGTATTAGCGTGTGTCATAACAAAATTACACTAAAGTAATACCCATAAAATGAAGTGTCAACACTTTTTCTCTTTGTAAAATTATAACAAATTAAAATTCCATATATATGTTATTTCATGACTCTAACCCAACTCTAGTTAACTTGATTCGATACAACTGAGACCGCTATAGAAAATAACAAATAAAATTATACAAACCTATGACACCATACTTTATGTTCTTCAACATGGTATCTCTTTGAGCACTCAAACATGCTTGACTACCAAGGGTAGGGTTTAACAAGTGCATTGCATGAGCATGGAAAATGTTGTCAATTACTAGTGTTTCTAAGCTTCTTCATCTTCTTTCTACACTTTACAGGTACATAAAATTATCTGAGTTAAGGAATGACAAAATTTTAAATGTAGAGGTTGACCAAACTGGAGGAGTTATAGCAGAAGACATGGTATTCTTCTTCCATTATATCTCTCATCATTTCCTTTTTAGGTTGTGGAAAATAATTTTTCCCATTGATACTAATAAAGAGTGGTTACATTTCTGGCAGTCAACAGAGATTCACATATATACAGATTTTCTCAGAATAGTGCTCGAAATCCTTAATGCTATTCTTACATATGCTTTGCCGCGAAACCCAGAGGTGCTAAGTGTGATCTCGTTTTATTAATTTTTTAAATATTAGAAGTTATTGTTCTTACTGCTATTAATGCAGATTGTATATGCAATATTGCATCAGCAAGAGGTCTTTCATCCTTTCAAGAGTCATCCACGGTTTAATGAGCTCCTTGAGAATATATATACTGTATGAGTTTCTTTTGTTTGTTTGATCGCTTGCATTTTCTTCTTCATTCCTAGAAAATCAGTGGTTACCCTCTTCATGCAGGTTCTGGACTTTTTCAATAGCCGTATTGATATGCAGCAATTGGATGGTGAATGGTCTGTGGATAAGGTTCTTCAAATAATTATTATAAATTCACGTTCATGGCGTGGTGAGGGGATGAAGGTGTTGTTCCTACAACAAATAATTCTTCGGGGAATTCCTTTTATTTTTTTCATTTTCAATTATATTTGGTTGCTTTAGTACCGTGAATAAATCTTATCATATACTTGATTTGAGTTTAACATGGATTTCAGATGTTTACTCAATTGAAGTTCACATATGAGCAGGAAAGTCATCATGAAGAATTTTTCATTCCTTATGTGTGGCGGCTAGTACTAGCACAAGGGTAAGTGCTTGTTATGTTCACACTAAATGAAACTGGAGGCACATTAAACTACCATCAGTGGTTATTATACTCACACTAAATGAAACTGGAGGCAGGTTAAGCTACCATCATGTCTCATGTCCACTGAAATTGAATTGGTTTCCCGAGCAGTGATTGGAATGGACTAGTCAGATTTCTGTGATACGTTCAGACTTGTGTGCTAGGCAGTTCTTATTTTCTATATTTTGTTAATTGCATATTTTAGTAACATTGAAATTCAGTGACAAATTATTGGTTTGTGAACAAGGTTATTGCTTTTTGAATGGGATAACTGAGGTTTGAATCACATAAACAATCTCTGCCTGCAAGGGATCACAATTAGGAATTTTGTGCAATAATTGTATTAATTGTGTTTTCCCCTGGTGTGGTTGGTCCTTTCAAGATAATGTCTTATGATAGAATGCTATATTTTCAATTTTGTGACCCATAGTTATAAATTTGCTGGTTCTTTAGCATGTTGGTCTTTTTTGCTGATGCTTTTCTACAAACAATCAGTCATCCAATTTGTTCTTATGTTGACCAAACTTGCAATCTTCATTTTTTTCTGGTTAACTTATCTCATCATGGATTATTAAAGCAACAAAATGCAGGTTATGTGATTTTTAGATTCGATTGGATGATTTGTGAGGCTTTATAATCTGTAGTCTATCTCTAATTTCTATTCTTATAGAGTTAACTTTTGCTTTGTATTCTTACTGGTGGTAAAAAGTTTATTTGTTTGTTCGGGGACAATCACAAAGTGTTTAACTAATTGTTCTCCATGTTATTTATGAAACAGCTTCACCTTCAATCCTAGTGCTATTAACTTGCTTCAAGTGGAATTATCTGGAGATGTAAGTAATGCCTAGCAGTCACACTGAATATTTGGATCATAGCTGTTAATGAATAGTTTTCTTCAACATGCTCTGCATCATATAATGACAGAATTTACCATTTTTGGGTCAATTCTTATGTTGCCAATCCATGTTTATTTTCTTAGTTGTTCAATATGTAAGGATTCTTGTCATTACAAGACAGATTTATGATGAAGGAAAAGATTCAAGTGTTCCTCCAAATGTTTGTTTTCTATAGGAAGTTGGTAAGGTCATACCGAGCTAATGATCAGATAAATGTATGGCATGTTTCATATATTGAGTACTTGGTCTACACTTTATTAATTGTCCACTCACAATAGTTATTTTACTTACGTATCAACAGATGTGATGCATCAAATGTATCTAGACTCCAACATCTACTTAGTGAGATGTATGATATTTGACCAAAATGTTATAAGAAATAATAGAAGGCAATCTACCCATACAGAGGGTTGCTGCACTAGGGCAAAATGCCCCCCATGATTTACCTGCCTTATCTTGCCGTGGAGCCGGCGATATTAGGCTTGGGGTGAATGATATCACTTTTTACTCCAATAGAAGGCAATCTAATTACATTGGATTTGGTGTAGTGAGGTTACAGGTCTAAGAAAATTTTGCTCAAACCTATAGCTTGACGTGGGTAGAGATCTCTCTTAGAGCATAGCTGAATGGTGGAAACATGTATTGTCTCCCTCAATTAGACTTGTCCTGGCTGTGTGTAAATTACTATACATTATATGGAGGCCTCTAATTGTGAGATTTGAGATTGGAAATACTTGATAAAACCAAACAGGTAGATGCAGTAAGATGTTAATTTTTTTCTTTAGTTAATCATAATTTGTCCAAATTATAGCCTATTTTTTCCCCTCTCCGTATCATATAGTGGCTACTGATTAATAAACTTAGCACTTTACCAAATGTGCAACCATATGATTGAGTAGTCGGCATGCTAATTCAATTTGTTGTGTGGTTTATCTATTAGCATAAAGATTTTTGCCCATTTAAGAAATAAATAAAAATAATTTCCTCTATTTTTGTTAATGCTATGTGCTCAAAGTGATAGAAAAGAAGTCTCGAGTATACAACGAAATGAGCTACTGATACTGCAGGATATTATAATCTATTGTTATTTTGCATTGGTTGATTTGTGTGTTGATATAGCATTTCAGCAAAGGATATTTAACTACAGGATTGCTCCTTATTCAGTATTTCTTTCCGTTACAATAACCGAGTGACCTCTGCAGGATGCCTCACACACCGAGCATGATGTATAAAGTTTTCAGAATATTTTGATGGTGAGGAGACCGATTGATTTGCTTTGATGGCGAAACTTCGGTTTCCATCTGCGCAAACAGAGTTCATTGAGTGCCATGTATATAGGATATCAGCTGATATTTTCATCATTCATTCTGTCAATATTACCTTTGTCATGGTTGACAACCTTTCTTGAGCATGTAATATTGGATTCATCAAATAAAGAAGAGGGACGTTCTATTCTGAGAAGGGGAAGTGTAGAAAGCCAAAACTTGATGGAATGGGGTGTTTGTGTCTAGTGTATTCTTTGGATTAGGATGCGCTTTTTACCACAATTTTGTAAAGACTTAATCCCCACAATTTGTACTAATTTGTATCATCGTTTATATAAGAATTAAATTACTGTCTTTTGTTTACTCTTCATAGAGTTCATCTGTTTTTTTTCTCTTTAACCCTGAAGACCAGATAGTGAATTGGATCTCCTTTATTGATTGGTCTCTTGAAATTTGTTATTCGTTTGTGATTTGAATGACCTAATACTTAAGTTAATCGGAGAATTAAACACTACACTGAAACTGTTGTGGATAAAGTTTTAATTCATATACAGAAAATGCAGCATGAACATTGTTTTGTACGTGTATAAACGGTGTATGCTAGATAATTCTAAAAATAAAGAGAAATCTCCAATGAGGCTGATGAATTTTTTTGTTCGTTCTTTGATCAGTTTTTACACCATGTTAATCATATTTGATATCCCTTTTAAAAATGATTTCAGTCATTTTATATTATAACTACAAATTTTAATCACGCACAAGGAGGAAATAACGAGAAGAACGCCCGAGCATGGACTCGATCACTAATCAATCTAACTAGTGGATACACTAAGGTTCATAAACTCCTCACTTATGATTTCGGAGGGACCTTAATTATTTTTCACCCCAGGACTATAGTACGGTGATATGGATTCCTTGGTGGCACATCTATGGCATATGACACTGGAGAGTTTAAAATACTTATGAAGTCACATCTATGCTTTCTAATTTATCTTGATGCTGATGAAAATTTTTTATAAAGTCAAATCAATCACTTTCAAGATTAGTCAAATTATAGAATTAGTTGATAGCGAGTGAAAAACTTTCATAAGACCGATCCTACGAGCTAAATACTATATATATAGTAGACCTATGACCAAAA
>JBAMIB010402601.1:0-20101 GCA_037177415.1 Kaempferia rotunda | reverse complement strand
TCTTCCAACTGTGAATAATGAAACAGATGATGATAACTTTGATTGATTTTTGATTATCTAATAAATTTGGTTATGCATTTCATGTTAATTAGAAATCAAGATCTGTTTGACCAACTAAATTAAATCATGAAGCTATTTTAAAAAAACTAAGAATCAATCTGTTATAAATTCTGCTGCCAACACATACCAGTCGATTGTTACAGATAAACAATCGACTGGCACTCTGTATAATTCATACATTGAACAGAACAGTCGACTGATTTAAATATCAGTCGACTGTGGTTATTTTGAGTCGACAACAGAAGCAAGTCGGGTAATCACTTGAATCGACTGTTTGAATTCAATCGACTGTTAATAACATCAGTCGACTGATCGAGGACGAATTTATTGCCACCAACCCGCTTCGCGATTTTTTTGTTTCTTAAACCCTCCGCGGCCCCGACACGCCCTTCTTCCCACCCTAAAACCCTCCGTGGCTCTGCCGACGTTCCAGCCAGCACTCCGCCGGCGTTCCAGGCAGCCCTCCACCGGCGTTCCAGCCAGTACTCCGCGGCCCCGACACGCCCTTCTTCCCACCCTAAAACACTCCGCGGCTCTGCCGGCGTTCCAGCCAGCACTCCGCCTGTTCCAGCCAGCACTCCGTGGCCAGCACTCCACCGCTAACTTAGGGTTTCCGGTAAGACATCTACTTTTCTTCTTCTTTTTTTTTTCTTTTTTTTTCCCCATTTCACGTCGTTCTTAAGCCTCAAAATTTATATTCTTTTGTGTCCTGAGTCACTTAATTCATCATTAACTGCCTTAATCTCCTTAATGATAAAACACCATTGGAAATCAAAAAAGCAATCTCTCCTTTTGTTTTAGAAAACTTAATAGCATGCTTTAACAGAGTATATGCTAAGAATATCTCACTCCAATAGAGGAAGTTTACACACTTTTAATCTCATTTCTGAGCTGCCATCATATGCTACTCGCCTTGTCCTTTGCCATCTTCCTCTCCTTTGCCTCTGACGCAAGAAGTCAACTTTCGATAAGGTTTCAAAGGCACAATGACAGCGAAATTAGATCTTTCACAATCCTAATCTTGAGCTTCAGTGTGCCTTTTTTTCTTATCTTGAGTGGCTGAACCACTACATGAAATGAAAGTGCTTGGCGGTATTGCTACTCAAATGATAATACTTTAAACCATAATTTTGGGAGCAACTCATTCTACACATGGCGCGTGCCGTACATAAATTTTGAATACAAGTAGCTAATGTGGTGTCTATGATCGTTAAAGTAGATACTTGAGAGAAACCTCAAAAGATTAGCTGCAGTGTGAAGAATGAGGGATAAAGAAGTGGTCCGAGTGGAAGGGGTGTCTTAATTCAATACATTGTCTCACCTCTCTGTGAACTGATTCCTCCATGAGAGAAGACTGAGGAAGAAAATCCTTTGTGGAACACTTTTAGTGGAAAGATAATGAACTTGTCACCTCAATCCTTTGTTTTCTTTTAGTGGAAAGAAAACAAGGACTTTTGCTAGTGTGCATATGTCCATCTGATTCTCATTATCATAGTGCCAAAACAAATTGTTGCACAACACAGCCGCTACCTTTGAGTACAAGTCTCAGCAAATTGTTGCAGGAGGAACACAGATTGAAACATCCTTCCGAAGGCTAGAGTCTCATGATTGACAAGTTCAGATCCTCTGAGAAGCATAACAGTGTTTGCTTTTGCATTGGAAATAGATGGACTCAACTGAAGCAACTAGGAACAAAATAATTACCGCCCGGGTTGTTGATTGTAGTGACTCTTCTCTTTCTTCTTTGCAACAGCAAGCCTAGCACTTCTTGTAGCTGCCTCAAGAGCAGCAGCTTTTGCGGCAGCATCCATTTCTTTACTTGATTTCTTCCTCCTCATGGAAGCCACTTTCTTTATCCTTTCTTTCACATCAACTGCAGATGCATCCTCCTCTTCAGCTTCGGCGGCTCCCTCCTCCGGCTTCTTGTTACCATTTTGATCTTCCCCCTCATGCTCCTTCATGTCTCTCAAAGATTTTTCTTTCTTGGACTTCTTCTTCTTGGAGGTTTTGGTTTCTGGAGCACCTACAGTTACTTTCTTCTCGCCCTCACCAATTTGCTCCTTTTCTTTCTTGTCTAAGAAAAAGATGGAAGCATGTTTACAAATATAAATAAATTCATAGCAAAAACATATAGCCCTTCGATTGTTCCCTATGGACTAAAATATGATAGATAAATATAACGACAGAACATATGCACAAATTTATGAAAATTATAGGCTTTCTTTTCCTATATTCAAAAACTATGAGAAATAAAAAAAAAACAAGCATTACCGTTTATCTCATCTTGTGAAGAATTATTATCTTTATTAGCAATCCCGAACTCATTTAAAAGTGCATCAAGTTCAGCCATTTCTTTTTTCTTTAGCTCCTTCTTTGAGAGTTGCCTTTCTGCATCCTTGGCTGGCACTAGAACAGGAGCAGGTTTTTCAACAATTGGTTCGCTAATGACAGCTTCTGGCTCAATTTCAGGTTCCTCAATATCATCATCATCACCAATGTCAAGACCATCATCTTCAGTTTCACTTTCCTAAACAAAGATGTGAAAGAACAATGTTCCATTTTCTGACAAATTTTGGTAAAAGATAAGAACTTTAATATCAAATCACAAAAAATAGACGAGCATGCAAGTAAAGACATGTATCTAATACAAGCAACAAAGATGGTGAATCAATGATAATAATCACTACCAAACAACAACAACGATGATACAATCTAATATTCAATAATATTAAAATTTTAATAAAAAACATTTTAACCCCTAGACTTCTAGTGCTATTTTGAAATGTCACGTAATTCTACAATTGTCCTTCTGGTGATTTAATCAAATCTGGTCCAATTTAGTCACAGACCAAAAAATTCCCACAACACCAATCCATCTACTTTGATACTAAACGAATAAAAATGACTTCTACAATTTAAACATATCAATGATACAATTGAATATTCATTGTTTTTCTGAAATGCTTCTGTAAGTTTTATAATCCAATTTAAATATATAAATGAGTCAATTAAAAATTCAGTAATACTAAAACATAGACAGGCTTTCATTTCAACACATATAACTTTTATTACTTTTTTTAAATGCCCCTGTAATATTACAATTGTCCTTTTAGTGGTTAGATAAAAACTAACTTGATTTTGTCACTAACCCAAAAAATCCCTGAAACCCTCATCCATATACTTTGATACTAAATGAATAAAATTGTCTTCTTATGATTCAAGCATATCAATGATACAATCTAATATTTAGTAATATTAAAAATCTAACATTCAGTAAATTAAAAATATATAGAGAAAATCTCATTTTAACCTCTAGACTTCTACTTCTTTTCTAAAATATCCCAGTAGTTTACATTCAATTTAAAAAAATATAGCTTATATGGACTAGTTCAAATAACTATATTATGAGGCATCAACATGGAAAGAATAGCTTTCTGAAAAGAACATTATGTAAAAAATGGTTCAAATAAAAGTAAATTCTTTATACAAAATTGGAAACAAGTTGATATACTCAGTAGCGAGAATGCAACGGCTAGAAGGTGCAAGTGGACTACATTGCACCTGAAGCCTTATCATGGCATACACCCATGCTTGTACGACAATCTATTGTACAAAATTAAACACCAAGAAGTTCTAAAAGGTAAAAGGCAATTTTAGCCAGTAAATGATAACCCAACTACACAGTGCCAATACAATAGACAGGGCCTAGATAGCCTGCATTAAATTTCACATTAAAGTGATATTAAAATAAAATAAGATGATATTAACCTTAAAATGACTAACACATATATGTCTAAGCAAGTGGATTAATCAAGTTACTAAAAGACGGATTCAAGCTGTAGGTGGTGGGTCAACAGAATTTAGTGTTTCATAGAGGAAAATACTCAGTTTGAGAAGCCAACAGAAATAAAATAAACACTTAGGATTTACTTCACCAATCCACCAAAACAATTCAATTTCTCTAAGTTACATCTAAAAACAAAGTCAAGTTTATCTAGCACTGGCCACAGTATAAAGAACTATGTAAGCAATTGCAATCAGGCACAATAAAAAGGGATCAGCAACTAGCAGATCATAAAATCAAAACCATTGAAGTAATCTGAAAAGTGAAAATTTCTATGTATGGTTTTAGCTGTAAATCACAACTATCTAGGTAATTTTATTACGACAAGGATTAAGAAACACAACAATGACTGGAAAACTCTAAGCAGAAGAATTCTGCAAAAGAGAAATCAACTAAATGTAGGTTTCATTGATAGCAACTACACAAGCATCCACACTCAAACGAAGATATACAGTAGACGTACCACCTCTACGGAAACCTCAAGCTCCTTGATACGGCGTTGCTCCGACGCACCCCAAACAGCCTTTGGCGGCGCTGTAGTCGCATAGTAATCGTCGTCGTCGTCATCGCCGACATCGGCCCATGACTTGGTCGTCAGCGGTGCCGGCGCCCAGAAGACTTGCTGTTCCTGCTCCTTCGCTTGACTCTGAGACGCTCTCTTGCTCTTCGACTCCTTGTCCGACTTCTTCTTTTTGAGAGTCTCGAGCGCCGCGAACACGTTGGTACTATTAATCTTCAAGGACCCATCGTCCCTCCTGCTTCCTCCTCCGACCATCTCTCCCTATCGTCGCACCAAGAGAGATCCAGCCTACGTTATCGAGATCTACCTCAAGCGGAATACAACCTTCCGGATAAAGAAAAAAAAAAGAACAAAGACCGATGCAAATAACAAATGCAAGAGTTGCAATAGCTTGCTGGCAAGACGAGGTACTTGCGAGTCCTGCAACAAAATTTTGAATGCAAAAAAGAAGATCCCGAGAAGAAATACAGCAGAATTGGTCTCCGACTAGAGCACGATGGAAGTCGAACGAAGAGCGACTAGGGCAAATAGATAAATGGTAAAAAAAAACCGAATAGAAGTATCCGAGAACTAACCGAATATTTTTTAACCAAATCGGTTAATTCGGTATTAATCATTTTAAAATCCAAATAAAATAAAAGTATAAAAAATAAATATAAATATACTTACATTTACTTATTTTTAATTTTATGTTTCTTACGGTTTGGGCCCTTTTAATGCTGGATCAATTGGATAACTTGAGAAGTTTATATAACCACTGAAGAAACACATCAAAGGCAAACAAGCAAAAGAGAGATGGCAACAGTTGCTTCTGAATTGAATCAACATATAGCCAAAACCACGAGCATTACTTCAGTAATTCATTAGCTCTACTGCCTGATTAAGCACCTTGAGACAAGCAGTTCCAACAACTTCAATTCTGTCATACAAGATGAAACCCAAGCTAAAAATTCCATACATTATATTTCTCAAGCGCAGTACCAGATGTACTGAGCAAGGATCCCGAGCTTCATGACTTCCTTCTGCGCGTCCTCTGCTTAAATTAGGATTCGAATGTACAGCACCAATGGAGCATGAGATGCATACATAATATGCATTCCTGGAAGAAGTGAAAAATAGCAAAGGCAATATTAGCTAGTATAGTGACTTGATGTGGGAGAAGCAGTTGTATTGTTCAGGTAAATATGTTTTAGATGTGCAGTGGGCTGTAAATAATTTGGCCGGAATTAGTGTGAATTGAAACTTATCCAACCATTCCAAAAAATTACCTTTAAGATTACCAGTGTAGTGAGTGTACGAGCTCAGGCATTGTCTTTACAGAGGATTCTAGTAAGGTGCTTGGTTTGAGATTAAGTAAAGGGAGGAGGGCTTATGAGGGTAATCTAGGAGGATACTTTCTGACTGATGATTGAGATGACTGGACCGGAAGAGGAGAAAGTGATTGAAGAACTAACTTGAGGGAACTCACACCACAAGGCATAAAGTATTAATTGTTTGTACTAAATGATGACAGTCCTTGCCTGTGGCTGATTTTTGTGTTGTAGCATTATAGTCATGGAAATATTTGGAAAAGTATTCTAAGAGTAGCTTCCAATGACAGGAACTTCCCAGGTGCAATTTGGGTCCACACCCATAGAGGCCACACTTCTCCACAGAGATTTAGATCGTGATTCCTACAAAATTCATGCAATATTGCAACATCTTCGGTTGATCATGAGCCGTGGCTTCTCGAGAATCATATCCTTAGTAACCTTGACTGCCCATGTCTTCCTCCATGAAGAATCAACTATCTGCAATCAGATTGTGTCTAGATATTGACTCCATTGTGAGGCGGCATAGCATTACCTATGATCGAGTGGTCTCCCCCAGTGGCTTGGCCACCAGTCACATTCTACAGGAAGGATGTTTATAGCTCTTACGCTCAGAAGTTTATGGAAGAACTCCGTTGCAACCCAACAGAAATTTTTTGAAGAAAATACCTCTTAGAAAAAAAGGTTAAAAATTTGCTTAGATGATTCTACAAATACCCTCCAACTTCACTCATCATCATTCAAACCATATGGCTTACTCTCAAGTGGGTTCTGCAACATCTCATCAAAGTTGGCTTTGAACCAAGTTGTCAAGTGTTTGGGCTTGATATTGAGTCCAAAAGTTGTGGGTTATGGGAGGAGAAAGTAGAGAGTGAACCTTCCAACCATTGAGAGGATTGGTAGGCCTCACTTCACTTATTCTTTGTCCTACCTTTTGTCCAAGGAGAAATAGGAAGGAGATCGAACTGTTTTAAGGGAACTTGTAATCTCCTGCATCATAGGTGTAGATGTTTGCACTGGATGATGCTTGCCCTGCTTATTTCTAACCTATATATAACATCACATTCATGGCAAAATAAATAGTTAAAGCTATATTGACTTAAAGAAAGGAAAACTCTTCATACCTTCCTAAGTGTGATATAGACCACTAAACTCATCACCCGAACCTATTGCAGTCCCATTTATCTTCTATGATCTAGTTCATGACTATTTGCTCACACGATGGAACACAATCAGGTTCCCTTCACAATAACCAGTTGTCACGTCTCAGAAATCAGAACCTCCACAACCTACGTTGTGTCCATATCCTACCATGAAGGCTTGACTGTCTACAATCTGATTGTGTGTGGTTGCATCGACGTGTGTTTCCATAGGCATCATGTGTAGCTCCACCAATCTCAACTTCCGTAAATGCAGCTTCCTCAGGAGCCATGTAGCATGTGCGCTCCCTTGTGATCGGGCATAGCATGAACTTTGTTAATTTGGCCTATCTCACGAAGCACTAATAAACCCAGCACATACTCTTGGTTCTACGGTTCCTAACAACATTTTTGTGATTGAAATCATAAGACTTGGTTCCTGAATAATCTGGAAGAGCAAAATGTTGTATTATATATTTGTAAAGAGATTTAACTTCCAATATTAAATCTTGTGATGGCTTTTGCTAGCTGGAAGTGAAAATGTTGTACGACACAAAGAAGTTCATATTTTTCAAAGAGAAAAAAGATTTTGCAAATTCTGAAGTCCAAATAAAAGATTAGAAGAGAGAAATCTTACCTGTAGATTTCAGTTGCTCAGGTAGTGAAATCCATCGCAAGGATAAAACTCCAGCTTCTCATGCAACTGGAATTTTTGGTTCCCCGAGATTCACAAAAGCCTCTGCGCGAACTATACGGGCAGTGGCTGAATGCCAGGAAATAAGATGATCCATGAAATTGTTAACATATTTGCTTATGTCATCCTGCTCAAAGTATCTATTATATTATACATTGATGAAAAGGAAGAAATGTCTGAATTTAGTGATATAAATTTATTTAGCAGAACAGATTTGCAATACCTTGTAGTCCAAGTAGTATGAATGCTGCCACGTGTAAAAAATAAAAGGATTATCAATCTATTGCTTCAAACATGATGCCAGTGATATTTTAAAAAGGCAGATTATTCAGATTATTACCTCCCACATGTCCAGGTTGATAATTGGCTGGAAAGACAAAGAGGAACTGTTCTTAATATTAAGAAACAGGTTGCAAGAAATAAGCAGTAGACTAGAAGGTTAACTTACAATATCACCCCAAACAAGAGGACAGACTGCATTTGATGTTTTAACTATGGAGAGCTTTTTTTCATTAGTTTTCACTGCATAAAAGAAGAATTCAACTCACTCTCCCTCATTCAAGATTTAAAGAAAGACAGACTTTATTTACCTAAAGTAAAAAATATTTTCTTATCATTCTGAATGAAATAGCAGTTGTTCCAAAGGTGCTTCTGAGTGCATTTAAATTTCTGAATATGTTTTCTTTTTCTAAAAAAAACATATCTAATGCTGAATATGATCTAAGGCAATATGTTCAAGTTTCTCCACTTCCATTTCCCCAACTCATCTGAAATGGAATGTGAGAGCAACTGAATTACAAATTTGGGTCCTTACAATTGGGTTCTTCCTTTTCAACGCTTCAATTGTTGTACTAGAAGGTGATTAGATAACCAAAATGAAGATTTGAGAAAGCAAGAACACAACAATTGATTTAAAAGACTAGTATAACTTCTTCAGAAAGACTCGATAAGCATGACACAACTCAATAAAGAATAATTCTTTCTTACCAACAAATCACCCAATTTAGGTCGCTAAGTATGCAATTAAACAGAAAAGATTAGTGACAACAACATACAAGCTTTCATTTTAACTTTCCTAGATAATTTGCACATAAAAACTAACAACATATAGATACATAACAGAAGGGAGGTGAATTGAGCAGGAGTTAAATATAAAGAATTAACTCACAGACAAGCCACACCCAACCAGATCCAAAAAATGTTATTGCTGTTTGTACAAAGCCATCTCTGAAGTTAGAAAACGAGCCAAAGTCCTTTTCAATTTGCTGAAGTAGACCTCCCCAAGGCAATTTCCCGCCATTAGGTTGCATAGATTCCCAGAAGAAATCATGGTTCCATATCTGTATAATATCAGATCCAAGGTTATATAACCAAAGTACAGTGAACTATGCTAGCTTGCAAACATATGTAATTGGTTAATTGATGCCTCTACAGTTTGTGTGGTTCACGTCTATGTATGCATGAAAACTGAAACTGTGAGTTAGAGATCCAAGTATTTGCTCCAACCATTCTGAAATTGAATACAATTTAGTAGACCAAAAATTGCAACAAGATGAGGTGTCATGGGGAAGAAAAATGCTGGAATGATTAGTATTGGCATCACTCTCACAAGCCAACATTCAAGGAGGAAGGGTAAAACTAGAGTTTTGGTGCAAAGGAGGGTGCTCACAACACGATTTAGAGGAGGAGAATCCTTGTGACATGATTCAAACTGTTTTTGATATGCAAACAACTTGGAGCTTCTCGAGGAAGACACTAAGTGATTGAAATCTCCTCGCAGGGGAAGGCTCTCAGTGACGTGAAGTTCCAACCATTTGCTCGTGTATTGGCCATTTCATGGATTCTGGCATACCAGCGAGCCCAACTCAATAATTAAAACCATGCTATATATCCACGTAATATTCCTTTTGCAAGATGTGGAATATATATTTTTCTTAACAGATATTAAAAAAATTATGAACTGGAAGAGCAAAATAATCTTGTATGATAAGTATCACATACAATTTTTAAGAAGTAGAATTGCAAGAATTACCTCAGCAGCATTATTATACTCGGGTAGTGGGTTGCCATTGTTGAATGTGGTTTTGATCAATTCCTCCATTGTGCATCCATACAAGGTGCTATTGGCAAGTTGCTTGTTCAGGCTATCTACATATCCTCGATGAATACTGCCCCAATGCAGTTCCAGGGTCCTCCTGCTTATGTAAGGTTCCAGCGCATCCTAGCATCAAATAGAAAGCACAATAGGCTCAAAAGTACCAACACAAGAAAGCTAAGTTTGCAATACATGGTTTAAGTATGATTTTTGGAGGATATTAATATTAAACTCCTATCTTACCAGCTTATATGGAGGGCTTGTCAAGCCATAGTATGCGAGTACCTTGGTAGCTTTTTGAAACTGACGTAAATGTTTCTTCTGTAGGAACAATCAACATCAAGGTTTACAAAGTGCCTTCCCATGTAAGCTAATGGAAAAGAAGAATTACAAATGCTTTTGCAATGGTTTCTTTGAATCAAGAAAAATGGATCATTCTTGTTTGAACACAACATTCTCAATTAAAACAGCTTCAGGAATTAATCCTAGGTTCAGACAAATAAACCAATATTTCTGCAACTCATCATTGAGATGTTAGATGAAACCTCAATTCAAATAGTTCAATCATCACTTAAGTATTAGAAAGTCTTTGATTCTATGATCTGATGAAGAATGTTACTCTCAAGATGTCTTTGAACCATTTTTCCTGTTGATCAATGGGCAGGCAAGTGATTTTGTTTCCTGACAGTAATGTTTCACTCTAGGTAACTATCAATCAGTCAAGCTCCTACATGCCTTATAATTTCAGTAGGCTAAAGGATCAACATTGTAAAACCATATCTTACTACACCTTCAGGTGAATCACCAGTCAAGATAAAAACTTAGCTTTCAGACAAGTAGTTAAGCTTGGTATTACTCCTGAACACTGCATTAGTAACCTTAAAGAAGTTATTTGGTCTCAAAAAAAAAATGTTGAAAAAAAGTCATGTTTATCCCCAAACTGAATAGTATCCTAAACTTTAACAACTGTACGAAGAATACACGAAGGGTTTCTTTTTGAACTGACAATTAGCCACTATCCAAAATCTAAACATACGAGTCCAGAATTACTTTACCAGTCTCCTAGATAATGTTCATCACGTATCTATATTTGCATGAGAATAGAATCAGAGAAAAGTAACCAAAGGAAGATAACCAATCATTCTAGTCTCAACGCAAATATATTACTTCCTTTTCACTCTTTTGCCAATTCTTTCCTCGCCCACGAACTTAAAACCTAGGATGCAGATTGAAATGCACACAATCTGAAAACGCATAGCGTACACGTGCATTTGCTTTACCTCAATACTATTGGTGTTCAGAAACATCTTGCCTGCCGCACTGCACAAGGAAGAAAACACAATGGGATTGTGGTGGAGTCGGCCAACTACTGATAAGAGAAAAGAAAACACACCTGCTACTGATGGAGGGAGGTTTAGCTGCTTGGCCTGGAAGAGCCGAAAAGGGTCTTGCGAGGGAGAGGGATAAGGTGGATCCCAGCGAGAGCGCCATGGTTCAGTACGACGGAGCAAGCAGCCGAGAGATGGGAGACGAAGCGAAGAGAAGCGACGAAGAAAAAGAGATTTAGTTCTGGCAACCCTCTTTTTTACCTTTCTCCCCGTCATTTTTCAAGATTATAATTATATTGTTTATTAAACTTAATTATTTTTCGTCTGAAAAAGATTAAAAAAAAAAGTTAAAAGACTTAATTTCTCAATATGAATAAACTGAATGGGTTCTTACAAATATGGCACTTTTTCCATATTCCTTTTATCAAACAGATACAGAAACTTTTTAATATTTCAGTTGTTTCTTAAAAGATAAATAATTTATACAACTGAAAATTTGTTTCTAGATTTTTTATCAGATGATTAGATGAAACAGCTATTAAAAAAAAATTATGAAAAATAAATAAAATAGAAGATAAATGCAAAAGAAATCCATTTTGGGGCAATTAAAAAGAAATCGGGTTGGTTTTTGAAATTAATTCGTAATTTATTTACGAGAGCGAGGGCAAATTGCCTTTTCACCCTCTTCGTGATGCGTATTTACACATATGCCCATGAGGAGGTGATAAATGCAAAAGATATAAAAACATACCCCCGATGATGATCTTTGCCCTAAGCCCCCTTTCTTTCGGACATCTCCAAATCCCCCCACCCAAGTTGCCGCCGCCGTCGCTGTTTCTCCGGCCGGATTCCCTCCGCGTCCAGGTTTTCTCTCTATCTCTCTGTTTCTCTTCGTGTAATCGATTCACAGTAATTGTTCCCTTCTTGATTACCACCTGCTCATTATTTGTGAACGCGAAATCGATACTTCTACTGCTCTGTGGCAAACTTCTATTATTTGTTTTCTATTTATTGGATTGGGAAGACCTTATGGGGCTCGACTTAGTTTGGAGGATGATTTCAGAAAAATGATTTGTGACTGGAGTTGTCAGATAATAAAAATATTGTGCACCATATTGAAAGCCTAGCCTTTTTCTTTTATTACCCTTTGAAAATACATTTTCTTTGCTTTTCATTCTCGATCCCCCTACTTTTCCAACCGGGAAGGCTGCATGGAGTTAGTCTTAGCTTTCCAAGAAATTTGTCCTATTTTTCTATCATTGAAGTAACTATAGAAAATCAAAAGGGTACTTTTCACAAAATATCAGTGTTCAATATTTGTTTTATATTTTTTTTAGCTTTTAAGTTTTATGCTTAAATTTCTTTTTAGAAAAATCTGAAACAGACAAGGCCTATTTTTTAAATGCATCTCTTGCAGCATAGCCTGCTAAATTCAGTGGCACAATTGTTTATTTTGTTATGGTGATGCTGATTTCACTGCTCAAGTATTGTTGTGACTCTGTTAGAGTTTCATTTGAAGATCCTTGATTTGCCTGCACTGGTCCTGGATGCTAGATTAGTATGTTGGAACTATTTCTGCTGCTGTCCATGGTGGCAACACCTCACACTAGCCGTCAATCCATTTCTGTTGCTGTCCATGCTATTACTAGTGATGGTTCATTTTTGACATCAACTGAATCTCACATGGGAACCTTTGGTATTATGTTTGTTTGTGTTGGTTTCTACAGCTATGGAGTATATATTATTTATTTCTTTTAGTTTGTCTGATGTTTGGTGTGTGTTAACATGTAGGTGGATAGAGAACAGTATGGAGGAGCATCGAAGAATAGTGGCTATTTGTCAATATGGTGGTGAATTTGTCAATAATATTGATGGATCTATGACATATTCTGGTGGAGAAGCTCATGCACTTGAAGTAGCTCATGGCATGAGCTTTGATGCTTTTAAGTTTGAACTTACTAGTGTGTTCAATGTAGATGTAAACAGTATGTCCATCAAATATTTTCTCCCGGGCAACACTAAAACACTTATCACAGTGTCTAATAACAAGGATTTAGCTCGGATGATTGATTTTACTTCTAATGTTTTGACTGCCGAGGTTTATATCATAAACAAGGTGGAGAACAGGTATATCTTACAGAATTTGCTGAAGAGAATAACATGCTGGCTAATTGGTCAGCACTTCAAACATGATTGGAACTCACAATAGATAGTCTTCATGTAGGATGATTGTAGCTGATTCTGGAACCTCAAACATTGGCACTGCTGCAAATGCTCAAGATGGAGAACCAAAAAGGTTAAATAATGCTACTATGAATTTCTCACGACTTGTTCAGTTAAAATATATATTGAATAGCCTAAAAGGCTTTTGCTTCTTCAGGATAACTAAAACATATGTCAAAGTTTTTCAACCCAGTAACCCAAATGTTATACCCAGTGCAGCTGGAAATATTGACAACAATCTCCAAAATCAACTAATTGAAAACGACGATCACAGGTAAACTTACCTTTGCAGGTTTTAGAAGTTCGACTATTTGATTTTATGAAAAAAAAAAATCGCAATTTATAATTAGGATTAATTATCGTTTACCCTCTCGTTATTGCATGCATCTTCATTATTCTCCTTGTTTCTTTTATAATTTTGCCTCATCATCATCAAACTGTGAATCAGTATCTCTCAACTATTTAGTGTTGGCTAAATAATTACTTTCCATCCGTTGAGATCTTTACAAAACTATATCACTAATAATAATTAAATTATTTATTTATCACATTTTCTTGTTTGTGGTTGATAAAGTTCTCACCTTATATGCTCTTCAACCTACCTTCACTTCTATTTCCTGTTTTTGAAGATATGCCAAGTAATTCAATATGAAAACACCAAAAGGAACATGTTAAAATTTTAAAACATGGTAAAACCATTAAAAAAAAAGTGTTTAATTCTAGAAGTTGACACACGTACAACTGTGTTTGTTTTTAATGAGGTGATTAAATGTTAACTTGATCGAAATTGGACCTTATTGTGTGAGAAATTCTAGTTAACATAGATACATTTGTTTACCAAGTTGGAAAGGATAATGAATGACCACTGATATTTCATTTGAAGCATCTATATCTACAATCCATTACCATTCACCAGTTATTTCATTGATTGGTTCACAGAAATTGTTCTCCACATTATTTGTTGAATTCCATCTTTAACTTTTATTTACCTTCTTGTTAGAAGTACCTAACAGCATATTCCTTGGTAAGTTTTACAAAGTATGTTACTTCTTTTTGGATCTTCCTTGTGTTCTTTACTGCAATTGATATGATCCATTGCAAGTGCAACTTCTGATGATATATTGTTATTTTTATTGGCAACAATCATCTAGGACAAATGCTGACGGCTTTCTAATTCCATTTGTTACCCCCACTGCTTCTCTGGACGATTCCAGGCAAAGGATTATGGATATTGATATGGTTGATGAAAGGTACTTACCCTGAGTGAATAATATAAAGTATAGGTAAATGAATTATAAATGAAAATCATTGTTATTTCTGATTAAGTGTGATTTCTAGGGCAACTGGGAACATCTTGGTTGATCCAAGTACACCTCTTTTTACATCTCTAGTCACTACTGAAGATGTCAGACCTATTAATTCAAGCTCCCACTGGGACACTATCATAAGTGGAGTTGGACAGGAATTTGATAATGCCAAGGACTTTCGATCTCAATTGTGTAATTACGCTATTGGTAAAGGGTTTGCATATAAATTTGTTAAGAATGAATCCAGTAGAGTTACTGTAAGATGTGCTGAAGAAACTTGTCCTTGGCGCATTCATGCTTCGGAAACATCAAATAAGTTGAAGTTCGTCATCAAAAAAATGACGAATGTCCACACCTGCAATGGTGGAAATGGTCAACGAAAGGCAACACGCCAGTGGCTCACCAAAATTATCAAGGAAAAGTTGCATTGCAGCCCACAGTGCAAGCCCAAAGATCTTGTAAGAGAGATATATGAAGATTTTGGTGTTAATTTGACCTACTCTCAGGTTTGGCGAGGAAGAGAAGTAGCACAGAAGGAGCTTTTAGATTCTATGAAAGAGACCTACAACCAACTACCTTGGTTTGCTGAAAAAATATTGGACACCAACCCAGGCAGTGTTGCCTTGCTATCTGCTTCACTTGATACAAAGTTCCGTCATTTTTTTGTGTCATTTCACGCTTCCCTTCATGGCTTTGAGCATGGTTGTCGCCCTCTTCTTTTTCTTGATAGGATTCCCTTGAAATCAACCAATGAACACAAATTATTGGTTGCTGCAACAGTTGATGGAAATGATGCAATCTTTCCTGTTGCCTTTGCAGTAGTGGAGGATGAAAATTATGATAGTTGGTTTTGGTTTCTATTCCAGTTGAAGTGTGTTGTAACAACCTCTCGCACAATTACCTTTGTGTCAAACAGGCAGAAGGGTTTGGACGGAGCCATACTCCGAGTATTCGAGGATAATAGTCATCACTGTTATTGTTTGCATCATCTTTTAGAAGAATTTAAGAATGAACTGAGGAAGGGTCCATGGTCTTCTCAAGTGAAGGATGCAATGATTGGAGATTTTACTCGTGCTGCCCAAGCCTGCAGCATTGAGGATTTTAATGCTTCTATTGAGAGCATAAGAAATGTTTCAGCAGAAGCTGCTGAGTGGATTCTGGCTACTAAGCCTGAAAACTGGTCAGATGCCATTTTCAAGGGTTTTAGATATGATCATTTCTCATCAAGCATTGTTGATTCATTTATGAATTGGATACCGGCAAAGAGAGAATCATCAGTAGTTCATATGTTTGATGCAATAATCAGCAAGTTAGGAGAGGTCATAGAAGAAAGGCGTGCAGCATGCAATACATGGGCAGGCCCCTTAACACCGGTTATGGAGCAAAAGTTGCAAAAGGAGATGTTAAAGGCTCGGAAGCTAAATGTATTATGCTCCTCCGACACTGTGTTTGAGGTTCGTGGAAATGCTATATTTGTCGTTAACATTGGAAGTTGGGAATGCACTTGCAAGAGGTGGCAGATTTCTGGTCTTCCTTGTCTGCATGCTGTTGCAGCCTTTATCCGAGTTGAAAAAAATGTTTATGACTATTGTTCAAGATATTTCAGAATTGACTGCTACCAATTGACCTATTCAGAGTCTGTCCGTGCAGTACCAAATATTGAAAGCATAGATTTCTTTTCTGGCACTAATTCATTCCCTCCTACTCGCCGTCCACCAGCAAGGCCAAGAAGAAAGAGATTTAATCCCAACAAGACTAACACTGCTATTCGACTCTGCAGCAGGTGCAAAATAGCAGGCCACAACAAGGCAACTTGTGAAGCCTTCCTCTAGTCCTCATGGATATATCAGGTACAGTATTAATAATGAACATAGGGAATGCACTTCTCAGTTATGGCATAATGATCTACTAACTTATTAGGCCTCCCAGTAGCTCGAAACAGTTTGTTTTAAGGCATTAGATCTTTTTGGTTGCTGCTAATCTGCATTCTGCAGTATAACTACCATGTATTTATCAGAAACCTAAAAATTTAATCCTTCTCATTCTCCTTGGAAAACTTGCTAAACTAGTGTAGGTGATCAACATGGGGAAGATCAATGTGAAGTTATCCACTAATTGGCATTGATTAGAATAAAACAAGAAAGCTGTGGTTCATGATGTTGAAACTGTTAAATAACTGATAGTATCAGAAGAAAGTAAGAGAAAAGGCGTAGTTTGATGCATTAACTTGTTTTGCCATGATGTATGTTTCTCAGTATTCCCAAAAGAAGAAAAGTAAGTCGATAGATCTCTGGTGCTTTCAATATGTATAAAGTTTAGAGTTTTCCAATTATCTGAGCTAGTATTAGCATGAGAAATACTGAGAGAATAACAGCTTCCTCATTCGATACAAACACAGCCTATGATGTCTGATTTTTTTTTCCCCCTGCAGTTTTTATAGGATCTCGGCCGCCTGTATTGTACCTTCTGCTTAAGGACTCAACCTGAAGATTGTCTTGTTCATCAGGTTGACCGGCTCCGTAAGACTTTGTTTAGGTTTCTTTCTTTGTTGTTTCCAATTTCTTAAATTCTGATCTGCCTCGAACAGCATCGTCTTGATACATGTATCATGTTTTTTAGTTTTTGCAACCATCTGATTTTTTGTTTGTTTGTTTGTTTGTTTTTGATCGATGCCATGTATTTTTTCTGTCTTTAGTATGTGTATGTAGTTGGAGCTTTTGGTAGACAACTCTATTATATTCGTTGCTTGTGTATCATTTTGAAGTTTCATTTAGCTCAAGTAATGGTCTATGGTATATATATATATATATAACAATTACTCTATTTTTTTCTTGAATAGAATCTTTTTAATTTTTTTTTCCTTACATTTTCCTTCTTGATGAATCATGGTAGTCGGTTTTATTTATGTTTGGTATAACCCATGAATATACAAAATCATGTTGGGTTGTTTGGTTTGCGAGTCAAACCGGGGCTCGAACCACATTCTAAGTCTACTCTGAAATTTAAAAATATTTTTTAAAAATTTTAAAAATAGAGATAAGAATTGATCTGATTTGCTCTGATCGCCATGGAGGTGTGGATCTAAATCTCTAATCGGTGATGTCTTTTAAAGGGTTCTCGGGATCTTCGCAAAATTCGTTCCTATTAAAATTTTAATATTAACTTTTTAAATTTTTCATCTGAACATAATTGTGGTCAAAACTATTATTAATACATAATGTATTTGTGGTCAAAACTATTCTTAGTACATAATGTATTTTTATACAGCAAAGTTAATTTGAATAAATAAATGTATTCTTAGGATTTTTCTTTCATAATTTTGGGGGGAAAAACTTGCTCCACTTTATTTTTAAAACTGTCAAACAACTAGAGCATTTTTTTGTTTTTATTTTGTTCCTGATTAAAAAAGAGTGAGAGGTTACATTCAGCGTGAACTTTCAGATAAATAATAATGAATGACTTTATCAAATTATTATGCTAATGCTAAAATATTCTTTGGAAGGAAAACATTTTAGGCACAGACTATAACATTTTAATAATAATCGCTACATATCCATAAAAATTCAGATATAGTATTAAATATATAAAAGTTCATGTTGAAGAGTCTAAGTGTAACATATTGACAAAAATCACTATATCTCCATAAGAACTTGAGTTGTATTGTTAAATATACAAAAGTTATTACATCATATATTGGATAATAACAAATATTATAGGTAAAATTATTGGTCTAAGATTTGGAGCATGAAATATAGAAATGTTCACTGGTAAAGAAATGGAGGTAGGTTGATATGATGATTATGAGAAAGGTTAATATTTTATGTCTATAAGAGACCAAATGGGTAGGAGAAAAGGTAAAGATGATAGAGAATTTAGATTTTAAGTTATAATACACAAGAAGAAATTAAAAAAAAATGAAGTAGGTATTGTTGTCAATAGTTTGCTAAAGGAGAAAGTAAGCAGAGTAGTTAGAAAGAAGAATATGATTATAGTTTTCAAGATAGTAGCAATAAAAGAAACTATTAATATAATTAACATATATGTACCTCAATAGAATTAGATGAACACATCAAATCTAAATTTTGGGATGATCTAGATAAGGTATTACAAAATATTCCATTAATCAAAATCATTTTAATAGGAGGAGATCTAAATAAATATGTAAGAGTGAAAAATAAAAAATATGATAGGGTACATGGGGTTGTGGATTTGGAATAAAAAATGAAGAAGAAAAAATTATATTGAAATTTCTGATAACATATGACCTTATCCTAGCTAATACATTTTCTAAGAAAAGAGAAGAAAACTTGGTCATATTCAAAAATAAGAATAATAAATTATAATTTGACTTTTTATGGTTAGGAAAAATGATAGAAAGATTTGTAATGATTGTAATGAAAAAAATAATAGAATAAAGATGAATAGAATATAGTGACCGAAAATCAATTTGAGTTCATACCTCGACAATAGAAGTTATACATCTTCTTAGACAACTAATTGAAAAATATTGAGAGCAAAAAGATCTACACATGGTATTCATAGACTTAGAAAAAACTTATGATAGAAGGCTAAGAGAAATCATATAGAGAATTCTAAAAAAATGAGGTGTTAACGTAACATATATTGAACTAATTAAGGATATGTAGGCGGATGTAACGACCAGAGTGAAAACTTCAAGCGGAGTAACTGAAGCATTATTAATAAAGATAAGGTTACATCAAGGATCAACTCTAAGTCGCTATCTTTTTATACTAATTATGGACGAACTCACAGTACACATTCAAGACACAATACCATGGTACATATTGTTTGCAGATGATATTATTTTAGTAGATAAAACATGTGAAGGAGTAAATGTTAAATAGAATCTTAGCGGAAAATACTATAAGGGAAAGGTTTTAGCCTTAATAGAATAAAAACAGAATGTATAAAATTTAAGTTTAGCAATATTAGATGTAATGAGATAATTGTTAAGATAAGAGATGATGAATTGTCTGAAACTGATAGTTTTAAATATTTAAGATCATTTTTTCAAAATAATAGAGAAATTGAGTCTTACATAGAATACAAGCAGGATAGTTAAAATGGAATAAAGCGTCGGGTGTTTTATGTAATCATAAAGAACCTCAAAGAAAAGTTCTATTGAGGGAAAACTCTGAAAGACACCTTTAAGATAGTACAGACATGTACTTACGGCCAATAAATGCTCCAGTTAGGCAATGTGAAATTATGATAAACACGCATATCAAACGAGAAAGACCAAAAAAAATACTTTGTTAGCAACAATAAAACAAGATTAAATTTATTTAAGTATACATGATAATATAACACGAGATAGAGCTTAAAGTCCAAAATGATCCATATGATCAACCTCACCTACTGGGATAAGATTTGGTTATTGTATTAATTGAGAATGATATATTTAGTTAGTGGTGATGGAGTCATGAATGTAATAGAGACAATCTTTACTAGTATAGGTGTCACATTTGTATTTCCTTTCTTATTTTCTTTGGATCTTAAGATTCTTGGCCTCCAACTTGACTTATGCCCAAAAGTAAATTTGACTACTAATAGTCACTAT
>JBAMIB010402416.1:0-36124 GCA_037177415.1 Kaempferia rotunda | reverse complement strand
ATCACAGTTCAATATGCTTTCGTTTCGTGCTTCAGATCAGTCTAGCTCCACCTACTCTTTCTTTCTTCTCTTTCTTCGCAAATTGAATGAATGGCACAGGGGCACAGAGATAGAGACTCTGATCTCATGGAAAAGATTACTAGTACGCGATCCAAGGGAAGAATGCGAATCTGGTGACCGAGAATCTTCCCTAGAAAGGGAAGCTAAGAGAATGAACTGTGGAAGCCAGGCTTGGGATGAATTGACATGATGACATGACCTCTCTTGCTTACTAGTCTCTACTTCAAAGAGAGAGGGGAGATCCTTTGTCTGACTTAGCAACTCGCTCTTCAGACGGGCACTCCCCAGGTCACCTGATCTACCGAACTCTACCTATTGAATGAGGACGGTATCTGTAAGAGGAAGAGCTGGCCAACTCGGTGCTCCCTCAAGATTCAATCCCTAGCGGTAGTTTCGTACCAAAGTCAAGAGGCGGTAGATTCATTCCATCGATCATATACAGATCTTTATATTGCTTAGTCTTTGACCTACTTCAAGTAAATAAAAAGAGCAGAGCGAAAAGAGGAGAGGAAGAGAAGAGATTCACAAGAGCAAGGTGAAGGATAATTTTATGGTAAAGGCTGAAGCGCTGCCCACTCTTCCGGACTGAACTTTATGTTTAAGCAATGCAGGATCCAGATTCTCAACTCCCAGGCGGGTCATACTACCTGAGCCCCTCTCTGACTTTTAGCGTCCCCACACCCCATTGCACCACGAGCCAAAAGCGGAGATGGGCCACCGCCATCCTTACCCGAGGATCTATATGGAAGTACCCAGCGCCCGAAGAAGAGTGTGAGAAGAAGAGCTAACACATGGCCCTTAGGCCTCTTGGTTCTGAGTGAGCTTGGGTCAAAGGAGCTCGAGGAGGGCATACTCTGCAGGACAAAGAAAGAGATTTCGGAAGCGCTCAACTATTTCTTTTTATTAGAACTACCTCCCCCGTCAAGTGAAGAGTGGGACCTGAGAAATGCTAAATAAGGCAGCACTCAAGAAGGCTTGCAGAGAATTTCCCGCACTCGGTGATAGCTAATAAAGTCTTAGATAAAAGTGCCTTGAACTCAGGAGACTTGACACACTTTCTCATCAAACTGAGCTTCGGAATCGGGATCTAACTTCATGAAAAGAGTCAAAGATAATAAAGTGTGCACTTATCAAACTTCAAAGTGAACCGCGCGGCTCGGCTGACTCGGCACAAGAATCAGTTCCATCTTCAGACCAGAGCTCGGAGCATAGAGTGGGATCACCTGATTGATCTCTTCGACTCGGGGGCTCATAATCCACATGCCTAATCTATCTTTCCTTTCCTATAATCACATGCCTACTAATCTCATTCCTTTCCCATGCAGCATCCCTTTTCCTTTTACACCAACTAGGAATAGTGCTTGGAGCTCAGGATCAAAACCATAGATTCCCGGAGGATGTTCTACTAGGGTGGGAAAGAGGGCTTAAGAGAGAGTATTCTCACTTCGGCCCTACTGATATGATAGATAATAAAGTTCATGCCCGGCGCGAAAGCTCTTTTAAAGAGTCTCCGAACGTGGAGAGGGGACGGAAAGAATGTAGAACATAATGATTCAGTTGCTCAAGTAGCTCCCTAGAGAGAATCACACATATTCTTTATGCTTGCTTCCGAGCTCTGCTTTCTTTCATTCTAGTCCATTCGAAACCCATTTTATAAGGGAAGACTTATTATAGCCAACTATGTTATACGAATAAAAAGAGTGATTCTTGAACTCGGGACTGAACCATCCCTCACATTCCATAATACCGCAGAGCAAGAGGCTCGTGAAAAGCTCTGAATTCAGCTACGGTTCTTGGTTCTTCTTTAAGCAGTGAGTAGGCTGTCCCAATTCCGTTTGCTCCTTATTCATTCCACTTGCTAGGTCAGCTAGCTCAAGGGCCAAAGCTACATTTCCCACGGTGCGGTAGGCGAGTTCCATTTCAGGAGCTCGTTCATTCCACTTGCTAGGTCAGCATTTTTTATTATATATATTCTTAGTGATGGAGGGGACCGTCCCTATATATAAAGAGTCTGTCGAGGGAGACCCTCCCAATAAGGATAGGACAGGATTTGTGAGAGGGAGACCTTACCTATCTCTTATTGAGTTATCCTAGTGCCAGTGCGTGCCTATATCATGTCTTTCCTTTCGTTTCTGATTGATGACCGCTATTGCTTCCCAGAGCCAGAGGGCGTGTCGAAGGATTCCCAGAGCCTGAGATTCTTCCTACTGAAGGCCCATTAGACCAGACCAAAGACAGAGATGAATGGGATGGTAGTTGAAGGCCAGGCCCATGAGCGAGCTGGTGAAATCTCTTTCTCTTTGTCCTTTTCCTTTACTCGCTGGTAGCCCATGCAAAAGAATCAGTAGTGACCCACTCTGCCCTCTACACGTTATACTCATAGGCGGAGAGAGGAATAGGCGACGACAGGAATCGAACCGGACAAGTGAAGCTACGCTGATCTATCATGTAGCGAGCCTACTATCCTGCCAGAAACTCTCCCCAGCCCACCAGAAAAACTTATCAGGCTGAAGCTATTCGCTCGCTCGCTCGGATCTATCTTCTTACATGATGGGAGACTCAACTCATGAATAAAGCATGATGAATGATGGCCTAATCCTTCTACTCCTAGGACTAGAGCCCCTAAGCCCCTACTCTCACTCACACTACAATCATTCCCAAGAGAGGCAGGCTTTCCTCTATCTTTATCTTGCACGCTCCAATCCCCATGCTTTCCTCTATCTTTATCTTGCACGCTCCTATCATTCCCTAAGTGGGCATGCTGTCCTGGATCTGGTAGGCCAGGCACGCTATCCTGGATTGACTATCTTGGATCTGGGCTGGCTGGACCTTATCCTTCGCACCGTCAAGAATCGACTTTGCTTTGCCCTCCGTACCTCTTTGGGAATTGACAGGAGCTGCACTTGCCTCTGTTAGAAGTGCGCCAGCCACGCTACGCTTCACAAGATTCTTAGGTGGGCTCGTTCCACTACGTTTTACGAACTCGTTTTTCACAATTCATCCTTTCACTGGTTCAGGCTCCGAAGTTTAGCAGACGGTGGAGTTCTGCACTAGTCTACTCTCTTTAGCTTAGAGCTTCTCTTAGTCACTTGTCCGGTAGGCTTGTCCGGTGGGCTTGCTCAAGGGCGGTGAGGCGGTGTCTCGGCTTCGCAGGGACCCTATGATAATAGAACCTACGTTCGCGAGGACTAAGGACCCCACGAAGAAATGTTTTGCACACGGCTCAGTTCTGCTTTAGTGCTGCGTAGAGCAGCTATCTAGGCCAGTCCCACTAAAGGTCGGGAAGGGATCTCACTACCATTCCTAGAAGACCTCCCCACTAAAGCAAGGTAGGGGTGAACTTAGAAAGGAAAGGAAAGACTCGTCTAATACTCGGATCAGTTGTCTTATATAATAGAATAGTTGGGTTTCGGTGCGAAGGTCAGACTCGTCGGTTCAATGCAATGAGCCATTCAACTCTTATAGCTGTTCCAGTAGTGATGCTGGGAGATGAAGTGAAAAAATCCATCTTTATAGTCCGACATAGCAGCAAAACCAGTTCAAATGGGTGGCGACCTTAGGGGCTTCGTTGAGTTCAGCTCAGTCGAATCACCATTCACCCCGGGCGTGGAAGACCTTTAGTGGGATTCAATTGGCCTAGACTAGAGAGGTCTTCATCCCAGGCACAGGTATGGAGGGCAGAAGCAGCTCCCAATCACCCCTTCCCCCAAGGAAAGCGAGGTAAGGTGCGAAGCGACAAGGCTGTGATAGAGAAAAGAGGTGACTCATCGGTTCAATCAGATCAGATAGGGGAAGTCCAACCAAGGCAGACGGCAGAGATTAAGATCAGCCGACAATAAGCCTCATCATAGGGAAAGGAAAGGAGAGCCGACGGAAGGTAAGAATAGAGAAGAATTACATGAGCTAAGCTACCGTGACGAGAACCGGAGCTAGCGGTCATAAAAGAGAACTGGAGCTAGCGTTCAGATAAGATGCCACGTACCCCGAAGAGAAGAGGAAGCATATATCAAAGCACCTCAGTCAGGTATGGGTGCGGATGGCTCAGTCGAGTCATAATAGAATATCTTAGTTCGGTGTCTCAGTGGATTAGTCTAATCAGGTTGAGGATGTGACTCGGCCCACGGAGCGGTAAGACGAGCGGTGCGAGGCTAAGGGCAAGGTACGGAAGGCGGGGAGCAATAAAAGAAGTTCTCGGCGAGACCAACGGAAGGAGGTGCGAAGCGGGGTAGGAGAGAGAGGAGGTCGGGTATCGGATCTCGGGTTACGGAATGTGAGTAGAGTCAGGTGCCTTAGCCAGGCTACGGGGAGATGCTCCCTCGGCTACGGATGGGCTCTGAACTAATAGGAGGCGCAGTACCATTAAAGTAAGAGAATCTAGCTGCTCCAGTAGTAGCGCTCGTAGAGGAGTTTAAACTTCATTCGATCCGACATAGCTGTTCCAGTAGTTCAAATGTGGCTATTCATATTGAATAAGATAGGGTCTCATTATATAGAAAAGAAGCCCACGTAGCGGAATTAATGGTGGAGCCTATTTAGTTTAGTTGCGCAGCCGACGAGAGGACTCAACTCCAGTAAGAGGTGCCCGGGCTAGACGGCAGAGATTAAGATCAGCCGACAGAACTAAGTGAAAGTGAAAGGTGCGAACAAAGTGACTATGAGTTCGTAGTTCAACTTGGATTCGAAGATACGTTTAGGGCTCTGGTTCCATGCTTCTCTAATAAAGGAGTGAAGTTCAAATGATCATTTGAATAAAATGAGAGACGGAGTCTGGTAAGAAGACTAGCTGGTAAGAGACCTGGACGCTGGCATTCCATAACTAGTTTCTAGTTAAAGCTACCAGAACAGAATCAAAGAGTCAAAGCTAGCTACCAGTTAAAGAAGAGGGTTAGGTATGCCTGATTCGCATTACTCTCACTGCTCTGCCCGGGGATGACTTTAAGCGGTGGGCCGTTCCTCACGAGCTAGGTGGGCTCTAACATTCCATATTAAAGTTGGCTTTCCGCTTCCGCATCTTCGCTTCTCTGAACTGAACGGGTTCTCTCTCCCGATAGCTATTCTTCGCACCTGCCCTGCTCTTTCGGTCTTCACTTCCCTGGCCTGAGAAAGACATGCAGAAAAACATGAACTCGGAAGTCGACGGAGCTCAAAAGCAGGGCTCTCTTGGGCAAGAATCTCTGACCATGTCTGGTCGAAGTCCGGTCGAGGTAGATCAGTGAGTGTGTCTGCCGTGGCTGGTCTTTCTTCACCTGGACTAGTTAGAGCTTCTCTTCCCTTCCTATCTTCAGTCCTTCTATAGGGCCTTTGCTTTAGTGAGCACGACTCCTATAGGGCCTGTCTAGTGGGCCTTCCAGTACGTGAGCACTACAAAAAACCCGTTACAGCCCTTCTCAACCAGCAAGCAGTTTAAGCAGTAGGTAAGGCTGCTCCTGGCGTCCACGTCCTCCACCTCCACAATCTCTGTCCTTGCTGTCCTTCCGAGATCTACTAAACATAGACTGAAGCCGTTGACCCTGAAAGGATTCCCAAGAGACGCGACCAGATCCGCTTCATAGTTCTGCTTATGGCTCTTTGTAAGTGCCTCCAGACATTCTAACTGATCAGACTCCGCATCACTTTCTTGTCCCTTCTTACTAGCCCACTTCTCTACTACTCAAGCTATCTACCCTTCTCATTAAATAAACAATCTCCACTCTCAGCCGATTCTTTCCTTCCCATCCCGATTACTTGAATGAATGCCGATGTATAATTAGTATTCTCGCTCTGGTTCTGAAAGATGCTCAGTTCGAGCTAGCGACGTCAAGATGGTTCAGAAGAAAATAAGACGAGCGAAAGGAAGAGTGAAAATGCATTATATGAGAAAGGTCTCGGGTCCAGTACAAGTTCAGTTGGCTGAGTTCTCGGTTAGGATGGGATCACTTATCTTTAAAGGTTGTCTGGGCCTGCTCCATCTACGGCGTTATCAGCTAACCTGCTCTTGAACCGGGGTCTATCTGTCTTTTAATTACTCCTTATATCAGGGCTAAGGGAGCGTTGCAAAGATAGCGAAGTAGCTTGACTCAATAGTGAAATCCGTAGATCTACGAAGGAAGGAACCCCGCTATTCTATCTATTCCTATCCGTGTCTAGTGCGATGTGACCTCAAGCAAGGGCTCAGGACTTAGAGAAGTTATCTACTACTTGACGGCATGGGAGCTCCTTTGCCTTCTATCTCCATCTCTATAAGCTAGCGAGACTTCTCATTCGGCTTCTATTCTTCCATGCAGCCTTCTTTCAGTAGTTGGTTCGAGAGTCGAAGCTCCCTCCAAGCGCATAGGAAGTAGAGACCATGCCGAGAAGAGGGAAATAAGTCGACTGGGCATTGGGTCCAGTCCAATTCTTATATGATGGCTCTTGTACAGGTGGTAGGAAGATTCTATTGAAAAGAGGTGGGCGCCTTCCTATGCTGCGGCAAGAGATCAAAAAGGTTAGGGACTCGGAGGTCTGGATGCTGCTCTCTTGTGAATAAGCATTCATGGCAGAGAAGACTTCACTATTCCGACTAGTGGCATTCTTCCTTATCTTCCGAGAGGGGAAAGACTCGAGCTCTTCCGAACTCTCGGACGGGTCGACTTCCTTCTTAAGGGAATGGGTAGTCTCCTCGAGCCTCCCCTACCTAACCCATGCAATAGGAGTCAAGGGCGAGCCCATTCTTAGACTCGGATTCTTCCATCGCTGACACGCCTGCCAAGTAGTAGACTTGTGAAGAGGTCCAAGCGTCCTTCCCTTAAATAAGAAAGAATATGTGAGCTCGGTCCTCACAATATTATAAGGAATAAAGGGGCAGAGCGCAGAAGGAAGTCTTTAGTAAAGTCAGTAGTTCAAGTCTCAGGGGACTGGTTCAATAGGAAAGGCAGCCACAGCTCCTAGAGGGAGATGCATCTTCTTCTTTATGAAGTGTCCGGAAGTGAGTGGATCACCTTCTTTAGTCGCTCCATCATATGAAAAGGCAGGAGGGGTTAGGGAGTCAAAGAAATTCCTGCTGGAGCATCAAGTAGTCGTCTTCCCCGAGCCCTACCCCGGCAGACCGCTATATATACGTAAACCCTATGATTCTTTTTGATTCTTCCTGGACGTGAGAGGTCTACTTCATAAGAAAGTAGAGCCCTAAACTTCTTCCTGAGCCTGCTCGATCGTATCAGAGACCCAATCTCTTACCAGAAGAGGAGACTGCGCTGCAAAGGCCAGACCAGGGCTGCCTCGGACAAGTAGCCTAGACGGTCTTCCCCAAGAGAAGAGGGAAGCTAGTAAGACGAAGCGGAGCATGGCCTACTCTTCTTCTCTTTGCCCTCTGCTTCTCTTTGACCTCTGCCGAAGAAGCTAAGAAGGAATGGGAGTAGATCGTTATCCCTATATTATTGCCTTAGTTAGACCAGTCCCGGCTCGAGAGGATGGGCATCTGCTTCTCAAGTTTTCTATGCCGAACTAGAGGATGAGGTAAGAATATCCCAGCTAACCCGGATTCTCTATCCCGATATAGGCTTCAAATCAAAAGAGTCCAGGTCAGCTAGTGGTAGGACAGGTCAGCTAGTAAAGGTGGGACAAGCGCGTTCGTGAGTAAAGGTTGTACAGTACAAGCGAGCGACTCAGCTAGTATATATACTAGGATAGGGCAAGAGATCAGTCCGTGAAGGACGCGGCTAGTTTACCAAGAGTAGCAGTAGGTAGGCTCACATAAGTCATCACTTGAAGCAGCGGGAGGAGCCGAGCCCATAAAGAGAGTGAAATCCAATATTCCTAGGAGGAATTCATCATTTCCTGTTCTTCTAGCATACATGGAAACTGTCAATTCTAGAGTTCTAGCAGATCGTGACGAGACGGACTATTTGTAGGGGCAAGGCGAGAAGTCTGCTCCCCGGGTCTGGGCTACCCACTACCAAAGAAGGGGCGGGTTTCTATTCTATATAACTAAAGAAAGTCTTCTCTATAAGATCTTGCTGTGTCTTTTCCATTAAGAGCTTTTGGTGGCATGGGCGAGATCCAACTTATTGAAAGGTCATAGGGGCTCAGGACCTCAGGCGCTCAACCTATCTGGGCTCTCTGGCTCTTTCCAGTAGCTCTTCGCTCGATCTATTTTCTTTTCTGCTGCTGGCTGGATTCATTCTGTCTTCATCCTCTGGCGGGGAGTATTGGGAAGTTTGCTTAGAGGCTCAAAGCCAGCACTTGACTAAATGAAGAAGTAGAGCAAGGCCGAGAATGCCGTGCCGAGCCTCTTCCGGACTCCCTCTGACTCCTTCTCTATCACTACTGGAAGGGAAAGAGATGGTGAGTTGTCTTCTCCCTGTCTTAGCTCCCCTGTCGAGAGCAGGGCAGGGTGTGCTATTAGTATACCCTTATCCGGATTCTGGGTAGAAGGAATAGCGATAAGTCCTTGATAGGGCGGCCCCTCGCTGACACTGATTCAATCACCTATATTGCCTTGTCGAGATTCATTCGGAGGTCTGAGACTCCTTCTTATTATGATGCTCTAGGCCCCTTCCTATCCTAGATCTCCGGGACGTACACACTTACTAGTAGGCCATGGTCTGGGTAAGACTGGTGTATGAAGGAAAAAAAGGATATGAACTTCTTTCAAAACCATTCAGCTTCTGCGGGGCATGAGCTCTTCTCAGTCTGACCACCTCTTTATCCGAATGGGTGAGGGCAGACCATTGACTACATACAGGCCTATATATAATATTTAATATATATATATAGGGATGGGGTTCTGTCCTCTCACTCTACTCTAGCCTCTGGCCTCCTTATCCCTGAGAGTGACTCATTCACAGAGTTCTACTAGGTAAAGGGACTCCCGGAATCATTCATTCGAAGATGGATGGCAGTGCTCCGATGACTCTTCAGACAGAGGGGGTATGAGAAGCCTCCAATCCGATAGGCGACTGGACTCCTTGCTTCTTGCTCCACGGATAAGGGACAATATAGGCCCAGCTAGATAGATAGGCATTGTTGTTCTGTTCTATTACCACTCGGCTGACCTTTTTCCTTATTGATAGGTTTTGATACGAGACGGATAGGATGGATGAATCTAGGCAATCTGCTAGGATAATAGGGCTAGCCTTAGACTTCGACTTGAGACCAGAAACCTGGAATTTGACCCTAGTCTAGCCTCCTCCGCATCATTCGAAGTGGCATCATATAGACCATCTTCATTACTTGAAGGAGAAGTCAGTCCCGGCAGGCATTGACATCAGATCAACTTCCCGGGTGCCCTCTCTTCCCAATAGAATGTGATTCCTGCCTTTCCAATGGAGCCTTATCACGCTTCCTGGCTGGCTCTCTGTCTCATCGAACCCATTGACTGATGAGGCATGGCCCGTTTAGTAAGTCTGCCTTGGGCTCTTTCTTGCGGGAAGCCGGCTCCAAGCTCTGTAAGAGGCTCTGATCGCAAGTCTGTCTTGTGACCTACTTTCCTTGTTAACAGAACAGACCAATGTAGCTGCTATTAGTTTAAGACCTAAGGCATTCTTCATGGTATTCCATTGGACTCAAATAGAGAAGAAGTCTCGAGTCAGGAGTACGTGGTGGTGTGGGCTGGCGCTTCTTCCCATTCAGACAGAGGGGCAAGGAAGCATATTAAATAAAGTAAGAACCCCATATAGAAGCAAGTCAGGATAGCGAATGAATGAACTTAGTTCCGCGCTCACACTTAGTGCGTGCAGTGCAGTCAAGGTCTGAGATCGAGATGGCAAGAACCATTTTCAGGAGCCCTATCTATGACCTATCTACATCTCTGTTGTACTATGACCTATCTCCATTTCTGTTGTACTATGACCTCATTAAGAAGTTGTACTAGTAATAGCGAGTTCACATAAGTGCTCGAGACCGGCCTGGGAGTGTGAGGATTCCGCTTCATTTCTTCTGGGCTCTTCTAGGTTAGAGTGGTTGCTAAGGCTTAGGACCCGAGAGATGATGGTCATCTTCATTGGCTGGCTCGGCGTCGTGGATCTGACTTGGTATGGGATCGATCATCCTTGGCTTGGATTCCGCCCCTACCGAGTAGCCCAGCTCATGAGCAAGAATCTCTACCAAAAAAGACTAGAGCACGGTGTCGGCGAGGGGCCTATCACTATGCTTTTGCTAGGGCCTCATTCAGAGCACTCATCAGTCTTCTATCTCATTGCGAGGGTATGGGATCGATCATCATCAGTGGACTTATCCCTCATCTGGCTTATCTTCTGAATGTAAAATAAATACCGAATCACTCTATGTCTATACTGTAGCATTCATACCGAATCACTCTACTATTTAAATACTTATAGGTAAGGGTGGTTCATTAGCACGCTTTCGCCTCTGACCATCCAAATGCTCATAGTCCTCCTTTTCAAAGAAGGATCAGACTCTCTTTTATCGAGTCATTCATTTACTAGTTACTAGTCGTGGGCGATCTAGCGCGTCTAGCTAGCTCATTGCAGTCCGAAAGAAAGCAGGGCTCGGCTCTATCAACTTTGCCAGGAAAGGACAGATATAGCCGAGGTTCAGTGCGTGATAGCCAGGAGAGGAGGGGGCAGGACCATGAAAGCTTCATAGATCCAACCTTACTTTCCATATCTCTAGAGTCAAGAACTACTGCACTCATGGTCCTTACTAAAGTAAAGTTCAGGTCTATACTGTGGAGCTGGTGATCGATTGATAGGTCCCCAATTAGTATGAGTCGGCACTCAAGGATATAGGACCTTTGCCCCTTGCCTCTGGGATGGTGAGAGGTGTCTTTGACATCCCATAATTGTGTACTGGGACGGTTATGGATCTATCCCATAGTGTATGATATAAATCTATCTATTGCCTTCTTATTCTTTTTTTTCAAAGAGAGAGATAGGACGTCTCTACCAATCCTGCTTGCTCTTCCTCATTACATGTGATGTGAGTAGAGTCCAGTTGATTTGATCCGGTGAGCACTCTCCCTTCGGTGCCCCCCCCTCGGGTCATGCACAGATCGGAAGCAAGAGTTCGTGGTTAAAGTCGAGAAGTCAACCAATCTCATGGGCGCCAGCTAGGCTATGTGCCCTATCATAAGTTCAAATGAGAGCATGGAAGCTTGGTTAGATCAGTTATAGAATTCAGCTGCTCTGAATAAGAATTTATCTTCTTTGCCATCAACTGATTCAGAGACTTCTCCTAAGAACCTGGACTCTCTATCTCTTCTCCTAAGATAGCCAGGGCAATCTCTTTCATCTCAAGAACTCGAGTAGAGGGGCAATGAGCATCTCTTTGCTTTCTTTCTGCTTGAATCTCCTACGCTGGAAGCTAGACTCATTACTACGGAAGAGTGACAATTAGAAGGGATGAGGAGACTCCTCGGTAGCAGCAGGGAATGAGGGGGAATTAGAGGGCCAGAGGACTTACTTTATTCTGTCCCGCGTACTCAAAAGCATGAAAAAAGAAGGCCTAGTCGACAGCAGCGAATAGATAAAGGACAGGCCGAAGGGGAAGTGACGGAATGAATTCCCATTCACTCTCCCCATCTATACAATGTTGAATAGTCTTTCTTTCCCACTCACTCTATTCGTATCCACCCACGTCTCGCGTTCATAGAGTTTATTACTTTGATTTGATTTGTGTGATGCGTTTCTTACTATAAGAAGAATGAGCCACTTCTCCCACGAACTTCTCCCACGAACTACTTGGCATATGCCTCTTTGGTGGTTTCAGTGGTCAAAGAGAAGTGCCTGAAGTCGTGAACCGAGAAAGCATGACAGATCCACGTCTTTGAGTGCCGAAGCTACCTCCCAACTTGAACCCATCAGGAGCTGAGGAAGGAGGGCGGAGTGGGTGAAGTGACCCTTTAAAGTCTAGTTCATGAGCCCCGTTCGGGAGCTGCGATCAGTCAGGTCAGAAGTGAGGGAGCTGCGACGATCAGTCATAGTCATAAGTTCGGTGTTCGGGATCTGAGTGAGTTCGCGTGTGATCTGTTTATTATATTTAGATGGTGTTCGATCAGTCCTTTGCAGCATTCCCTTCTTTCAAGTACCAGCTTGGAACCAGGTGCTTCACTCTTTAGATCACTGAGCTTTTAGCTCGATCTGTTAAGTTGGTTTAAACCAACGCAGCGAAGTTGATAACGAAGCGAATAAGCCACGCAAGCAAAGGAAAAGAGAGAAAGCTATGTGCTTAACACATGCTAGTCTAACGGCAGTAGCAGCACCAGACATAAGACAGACGCATATGATGGGAGAACTAGCCCCAGGGAATACTGGATCGTCACAACCGGAGATCGTCCTAGCCCCCGGCATAAGAGAGTTGTTCGCACGCAGCCCCCGGAAAGGAATAAGAGTAGCCTAGCCCGTTTGTTTCAGTGTGTTCGTGCCAATCTCAATCTCTTTCGTTGTTCGGCGCCTATCACAGGTTTCATAGTTCCTATCCCATCACTGATTTCTTTTCACCCGGGCGGGTTTAAATCAAGTTCGGTGAAGCCTGCTCAGACCAGATCTCGTTCATGCCGAAGCAGGAGCGCTAAGGCAGAAGCGGCGAAGCCCAGAATAGCTTATTTGCATGCCGAACTTGACCCGGGCTGCGAAGAGATGGCAGAGGAGGAGGTATAGCCCAGATCTCATTCATGCCGAAGCAGACTAGCAGAAGTCGTGGGCAGATCCACCACTGAAGAGAAGGAAGCATGCCAGCAAGCAATAAGATCAATCTTTGATCGTTGTTTTCTACAGAATAAACGCGTTTGAAGCCTTGTTAGAGCCTGTCTGCGATAGATTAGTCATTGGCATCGTTCCTGACTGGCATAAGACTCGTTCGTTCGTCGCTGACGCACGTAGGCAATTCAAGGAAAGATCTCGCATGGTCATCGGCGCACTTAGGCTAGGCAATGAAAGAGAGGGCGAAAGAAAGCAGCGGAGCCAAGAAGCACTTAGGTAGGGAATGAAAGATCACATCACAGGGTTGACTGAGGATAGTTGGCATAGGGAAGTCGGGTACGTACGGTGGTGCGATCAGAGGTGCGACACGAGGGGATTGGATTGGAAGGGAATGAAGTGAAGTTGGGCTATCATATCAGTCCTAGGGCATCGGAGGAAGAAGCTAAGTCAATAATGGTGCGCTTACCTGGCTCGGGATCGGATATTCATGCCCGGCTCGCGAAAGAGACTAAGCTCAGTCTCAGTGAAAGATGTGTGTGAGATGACCTGACCCAAGATAGGTGATGAGATGACCTGACCCAAGATTAGCGGTTCACTGCGGGACCCCCAACTGCGTGAGAGAAGCCTCCAACAGCTAGAGTAGAGAGATCATACCAAGTGAGATGACCCAAGTGAGATGACCCAACCCTTCATAAGCAAAGCAGGACATCAGAGTTCACGTATCTGTCTCATTGGTGTTCAATGGAGAGTATCCTGGTTCAACTTATAGCCCGACCTGCGTTCAACTAGCTTCGTAGTTAACTCATATTGCTTCCTCCAGCCAGCCCACTAGCTTCTCCGCTTCTCCCCTGCTCTTCGCAGCTTCTTCTGGCTTCCTTCGCACTCTTCGCAGCTTCGTGACTTGAACTTAGTTCGGCTCTCCGGGCTCGGCATGAGGGAACTCGGGTTCAATTCCCCAATGAATGAATAGCTCTCCACTTCTCCACTCGGACTTCCAATTCATTCATAGCTCTCCTTTAATTTCTCACTAGGAATGGAATAGCTCTCTGTGAACTGATGAGGAAAAGAATGTCATAGCTCTCCTTGAACTTAACTTCTCACACGAGGAAGGGCTCTCCAAGAACTGATGAGGGAGAATATGTGGACAAAGTCAGCTACCAGCCCTGGTGTGCAGAACGTGAACAGATAGGAATGAAGCAAGGGCAGAGCTCGGCATCATCAGAGCGAAGTTCATTTCTGCCTTTCTAGCTGTGCATCATCAGAGCGAGGTTCCTTTCTTTTCTATATAAGTGACTGCCTCGGATAAGCTTGATTTGCATGACTGCCTCGGGTAAGCATTTGTCAGAGCTCGGATCCGAATGAGCAGTTTCGTTTCTTCGTTTCGAGTTTGATAGAGGTTGGTTCGATTCCAGTAAGGGATAGGTACAGGAGGAATTAAAATGCTATCAAGAGAATCAAGAGACGCAGCGCCGAAGTTCCCACCGGAGACAGAAGTATTTGAATGCCGAAGCTACCAAGAGAAGGAATAAGCATGCCGAACCGAAGCATAAGAGGAGAGGGCGGCGAAGCGAGATCTTTCCTTGAATTGCCGAAGTGCTTGGCTTCCCTCAAGTCTTCAGAGCTGCATTCGTGACTTCCTTCGCTTCCCTTTGTTAGGGGTCTGCTTCGTCGGACTAGGACTAGCAATGGATTAGTTGACTACTTCTCGCTGATAGAATGACTACGAAATGCGAGATTCAATGGTTCGGTGCCTACTGAGTGCTCGCAACTACTAAGAAAGAAGACGCAACCACATCTCATAAGAAACGCAACAGAACTTGTTCGCGGATAGGGCCTGGAATAAGTAAAGTCACCTGGGCTCCCCTTGCACGACAGACAACAAACACACCACAGAGAAGCTCCCACGAGTCACGGCAGCGAGTCAAGAGAAGAGTCAAGGGGCTAGCTCCCACGAGTCACGGGTCTAGTCGCAGAACGGGTCCAGCTCCCACGAGGCACGAGGCACTACCCGACGTCGATAGCACGAGCTCCCACAAGTCCCACTCTAGAAGCTCACACGAATGCCTTGAATGCCGACCGACCGCGTAGTGGGTCAACGAATCAAGTGTCTCGCTAGCTCTCCGCGTAGTGGGTCACGTCACCCGCAGCTCAGAATGAAGTCTTTAAACGAAACTTGACCGCTTCGCCCCTTACCTCGAGTTCCACCAGGCTTCCCTCAGTCTGAGCGCGACTGACTTAAAGGAATGAGCGAAGGATCCTTGGACGCGGATAAAGAGATATGGTCTTGGGGGTCATTTTGACTCGTCCGTTCCTTTCCGGTATCGCAAGCACCTCATGGACTGACCTCACCTTGTCCGGCTTTTCGTCACCCTATGTCCCATTGGTCTCCCCCTCTTCCCCAGCTTTCTGCCACGTTACGCTCTGCTGCTCCACACTTGTCTATTCCCGACAGCAGTTCGTGCTTCTTTAGCGTTCCGCTCTGTAAGAAATGAAGGTCTTCCACTCGCTATAGTGAAGCGGTCTGGTTGACTAAACGAGCCTGTCTCTTCCCGACTGTATTTGATGGACCTTCGCCTCGTGCCGTTGCGCTTCGTCTCTCTAACTCTAAGCTCGGCTCCTTTATCACTCACTAGCAGGGGCCTCTCTCTACTCGTCCTCTCCGACTTGAGTCTCTGCCGGGGCAGATATCAGGAAGTACTTCGTGGTCTATGCTCACCTCTGACTCTCATTGGCATGCATAGGGACTCTTTTCTGACTCTGACTGCCGCAGCGAGCGAAACTCCCCACCTTCTCCTCTCAAAGCCTTCCCCGTCCAGAAGTACTCTATCTCAAGCACAGCCACTCGTAGATGATATGATATGATCTATAGGACAGCTACTCGTAGATGATATGATCTACATACCCTCTCTCAGATCACTGACTTATCATAGCCACCTTACGTACCGCACCAGTGATTAGTCGATCAGTGCTCTGCCTTCCCTTCCTTGGGGATATGAGTCTGCCGGAGTAGTCCGCCCTGGGAGCTACACTCTACTCAGCCGCTAGCGCTTTCTTGTCTTCGTTCCACTTCTCGGCTGTGGTTTGCAAAGAAAGGATAATAAGCGGATGGGCCGAGTAAGCGCTTACCACGAGAAGCCTAGCACGGCAGGGAATCTCAGCAGCCTAGCCTCCCCCGGACGAGGCGACCATAGGGAGGAGCGGCTACAGCTTTTATCAATAAGCAATCAGTAGAACAAGCAGCCACCAGAAGCAAGATAGAGGCAGCTGCGAGGCCCGGTAGACTTGCAACGAAGATCATTTTCACTCCGACGACCCGATAATCATTCGCTCCGCACCTTACCCGGTGAGCTTGAAGAGACTGAGCAAAGCAATGCTGGGCCGCAGATGAGGAGTGAATCGCATACCCTTGTCCCTCGCCTCTTTCACTCAATCTAACTCATAAGAAAGAAGTCCGCGTCACGGGTCCTGCGCTCTCGTTCACTCCTTTCCGGACTCCGAGAATCTATATCGCTCCCTCCATGGTCGTCCCGTCGCCTCTACTCTCTTCTTAGGCGGGGACTTCATTATAACCCGTGATGTTGATTTAGTTGATTCTTCAGAAATGGCAGCAAGAAATGCATTCAGCTCGCTCCGGTATCATTTGGTCTCTTTTGAAGGGGACTCACTGAATCTCTCTCCTCTGGGGGACTGAGCCTATAGCCTATTCTCTCCTCTGTCGGCATGTCGGCACTGACTTTCTTTTTCTGTTCTTCGCACTCAATCAAGAACTTGCACATAACATAGTACGCACTTCATTTCATTCTGACCATTTCATTTCACTCGTTACGCCAACCATTTCATTTCACTCTAACTCAATCTCTTCTGACCGATCCGAGCTACGGTCTACTAAGTTTATGTTAGCCGCTCAATCTCTTGATCGTGCATTCGCATTATACTATTAGTCATTGGCTCCCTTCTTATTTAATAGCATTGATTGGGTATACATTCACTGTGCCGTGTGTGCTAAAGTTAGCTTCCATTAGGAACGTGGGCACCGCTCAAATGAGAGCGATCTAATTGAGTGCTGAACAAAGATTCTTTGTTGTACGGAGGGACGAGTGAAAGTCCTCTTCTACTAGTCCTCAGCAATCCACCTACACTTGACTATAAAGCAAGCAGCAAGTACCATACCACACACTGGTCAATAGTTCTCGCAGAATAAGCGCAATAGCAGTCCGATCTGAGGGAATGTAGATCAATAGTTGTCTAAATTAATGTCAGTTCAGTCCGAGCTAGATATGCCAATGATCAGCATGCCTCTCTTATCTATATATACCCCGTAGGCAGAGAGGAAAGGGAGATCGCCTTGGCACGAAGGCAGAGCACTATAGCTTCGTCAGGGGTGAAATTCTTCCGACCTCCAATCTGGTCCTATCCTAGTAGGGTAGGGAAACCAGGCCGGCAGAGGGAGCGACTTATAGCTAGGACCCGTTCTGTACCTCTTATGAGTGCAAGAAATGCTAAACTTGATTTGCTCCTTTACTGCTGTGGAGGACTTAACTTGAACTCATTTATGAGCTATACGGCTCCCCCTCTTTCCCTCTTTTTTATTGATAGAAGCGAAGCAAAGTCCAGGCCTCGTACTTCTCTTTCAAGATTGAATTATACTACAGACGGGTTCTAGCTGCTTGCTGTTAGATATGCTTTAACTAACTCAGTTGTTCAAGGGATCAGACCCTTTCTTTTTACATAAAGGTGGAGTCTCGATCGGGAAGACCTCCTGGGGTTCGTGGTCGATCTGAAGCTTATCCGCCTTTGATTGGTCCATTCCTCACCGGGTCACCGGGCCATTTCACTCTGAGCCTCACTGGTCCACTTGGCACTACTACGGATCTAAACGCAAGACTTCTCCCTCTTACTTGGACTGAGACCATGAACTCTTCCTCTCCTCAACTCCGAAATGAGATGGTGGCAAGAGGTCCTCCACTCTATCAATAATTGGCCACGACACGAAATGATCTTGATTTGTACAGGACAGGGCAAGGTCCACTCCAGTCGCACAGGGCAAGGTCCGCTGTCTTCTTGGTGAAGCATCTTTCCAGCAGCAGCTGTCAATGAAGGAAATCAGCTCTCAATGAGAGAATTTGGAATCCTACAAGGTCCTCGTATAAGAGAAGAAAGAATAGAATATCCAAGGTCTTCGTATTAAGAAAGAATAGAATATCCAAGCTTCGTATATAAGAAAGAAAGAAAGGGTCTTCGTATTCAAGATAGAGTCCCGGGTCAACCAGATCTGAGAGGACTGACTCTTATCTATTGCGTGAAGGATAGGGATGGCCTCTACTGGGTGGATTTGACCTTATACTAGACACACTTCAAGATGGATTGACCTACCGCTCCGTAGGCGGATGGAAAGAGGGATGAATCTGAACTGGTAATCTGGGGATTTGAGGCTTTCTCGAACTAATCGAGCGTCAAGGCGCGCTTCGGGTGGAAGATTCTACGATAAGCCGCGCCACTTCTAGCTATCTTTTTCTGGTTTACGGGTGAGAGAGAGAAGGGAAGAGCACGGTGAGAGAGAGAGCTAGGCCATTCATAGCTCGCCGAACTCTCAGTTTGATTCTATATGAGTAATTGGATCCGGAACGATAGGGGACTCGCCCAGCTATGCCAGCCCACAAGAGTGAGAGTTAGGAAAGAGGAGTCAGTTAAGCAGAGAAGGAGGATCAGCAAGCGACTAAAAGCCTCTTCCATCATTCTATTCTCAAGGAGCGGCCTTTCCCATTGCTAAATCGAGAGTAAGCAAAAGTAGAGCTTGAAGTCGTCGGAAAGAATCAATCCATCAATTCCGCAGCTTAAATTCCGAATCCATTCACCACTGATTCCGCACAAGAGCTTCAATTCAGAATCCAAAGAGGGCTCTATATATTGTTATGCGTTATGCTCTTTATATTGTTAGCTGCGTTGAGGAAAGAGGTTCAGCTATCTTTTTGAAGGCGATAGTTCACAGTGCTTATTCTATATATACTTGAAAAGCCAACTCATGTTTCCACTCTATTTTCATTACGTAGTCGCGGGTCGCTGCAAAACACAGAAGTTAGACCAATTCAGGAATAGAAGTAGTCTCAGTAGAGAAGGAATTTCATGGTTTGGAAGAGGGCGAAGGCAAGAGCAGTGCCGTAAGTGAGATAACCAGTGCCAAGAAGTAAAGTACGAGAAGTGCGGATAAGTAAAGGCGAGCAAGGCTAACTCACTGGCATAAAGCGCAGGAGAAGAAGCGCGAACCCACTACGCGAAGGACCGCATTCTGGAGACTATTGAAGAAGCTGCAAGCTATCAACTCCGCTAATAGGGAAGGGAGCCATGATCAGGCTCACGATTGGTCAACGGCAAAGAAGACCAAAAACAAGCCCTAGGAGTAAAGGCTCACTCACATGGGACATCATCGGAACTCACGAAAGAAAGGGAAGCGCACGAAGGAAGGGCAAAGAATTGACTTGCCCCGTCCACCTTTGAGTAAGTTCCCCATGAGTGGGATATAGGCGACCCAAGTAGAGGCTTTCCGTATAGGCTCTTGGATCTCCTGGTCCCTAGCCTACTTCCTCTACTGGTGGGCCCAAGTCAGGTTTTTCGCAGAAGCTAAAGCAGACGCCCGCTGGTCTTGAGTTGAGGAAATGATGGGGGTCCGTCTCCTCGTTATTATGGTTGGAGCCCATTCCTCTTTCTTGACTCTTGGTTGGCTAAAGAAAGATCTGATTCCAAGTTCACCATGAGGTGCGGAAGTACTCCTAATGTAAATCAAGTCTGGACCACTCAGAACTACAGTGAGTCGAGAAAGTCATTGAAGTCACTTCCTTATGAGCTTCCGAGCACCTCCTTGCCAATCTCGCCCCGCTCCGCACCTTTCAATTAGAGTAGCAGTCGCTCTGCCTTCTTCGCTCCATGTGAGCCTCTCCCCCTACTTGGTTATCGTCGACATTACATTTCACCCGTTCGTTAGCTGCATTCCCATTCTCTTCCTTGGCTGGATTACAAGCTCTGATCCGCGGGTCGTGGGGAAAGGTCCTCTGCCTCACCGCTGCTATTCCGAGTTAGTTGAGTGAAGATAGTCTCCCTCGCTTGAGTTAGCTGGCCTGGACTAGTTAGAGCTTCTGGCCTCCTCTGACCCGGGACAGACACTCTTTCTGGTCAACCGAACTATCACGGATCTCAGGCACCTGACTTTCCTCTTCTTGAAGACCTCTAGCTTACTCATTTCATTGGATAGTGCTCTAGCTTACTCTGATGAGCTAGTCTCCCTCACCTTTTCTTAGGCTGACCGGCTAGGCGGGACCTATATTATATTACTTGAATGGCATGGCATCCGGCACTACGTTGAGCGCGCACCAAGAAAGCAAGCTTCTTTTAGTTTAATTGCTTGCAAAGATTGAGCTGCGAACAGGCTAGGCAACCCGATAAGATAAGATAAGACTTGAATTGGCATTTGCATTTGACTAAGCTCCCACTCGAGTGAGCTGACCAGAATTAAAAGACTGAGCGAAGCCATCTATTGCACCCTCCCTCTCCTCCGCACCTGGTCATACTCTCCTATCTATGCAATTCTATATGTCATGGATTTGATCGATCTGCTGAGGAAGGTACCATTTGGTATTGAGATCAAAGACTGGAAGCACGCACCTCGCCAACTCCAGTTCTATTCGACGAGAGGAATGCTTCCTATCTCTACCCACTCCTATATATAAAGAAAGTAATCGTGCATGGGCATTAGCTAGCACGGCTAAAGTCATTCGGCTTTAAATGAAATAGTGCGAGTGAAATGAAAGAGCTGGCCTGGCCCACCGCTGAATTCCACTGCTAAGGCTCGTTGTTCCACTCGTGATTGCAAAGAAAGGTAAAGCAGCGGCTCCTTTAAGGATTGCAGAGATTACGCTGCGCAGGGATTGCTGATTGATTGCTTTGATTTCGGTCAGGCTGATTGCTTTGCCCTTGCCCTTAGCCCTACGATTCTCCGTGCATCTGCCTTGGCCCTCTTATGGTCTTACCTCGTCACCCTCTGCGGTCGCTCCCACTGAGCCAGCATCGACTGAGCTTTCCTTTCTCAGTGCTCCCTCCTTTCTTATATTAGTTGAATGGCTCATTGAACCGACGAGTCTTGGAAGGAACTCCACTCCCGGGATGAGCTTGAACGAAGATCTTGGTCGGCTTAGCCTTGCCTTCTACTCTCGCACCGATTCGAGTAGTTCGACTACCTGATCCCGGGCACCTACTCTTGAGCTGGGGAGTGCACTCTGCTTACTTATTTGATTTGAAATATAGGTCCCATCGGTCGCACCCCAACTTACTTATATCAGGCGTACCCCAAAGCCCGGTCTTCCTACCGGGAATCTTTCCTAGCATCCGCTTTCATGAATTTCTCTTTTGACACAAGAACTATGAAGGTCAACCAAACTATCAAGGATCTCTGGCACCCAACTCGACTCTCCGGATAAAGAAAGACTGAGACCCGAAAACCGAACCCTCTTGTCTTGAAGAATGAGTTTTCGGAGCCGAGCTCTCTTCATTGACCTCGTAGTCGCTGCCCCCAACTTAGCCTCTCAACTTAGCTGGTCGGGTTGCATTCAATTGCAGAGATCGTAAGTTTGGTAAATGGATAGCAGAGATCGCGCTCCGTTAGTTGCAAAGATCTCGCGCGCGCAAGCGCGCGCTCAACTGTTGCCGCTGCGCTTACTCTGCGCGCTGTCGCTTAACTCTGCTCTTAGCCTTCTCACCGATACCGATGCGGCTTTCCTCGCATTGCTCCCGGAGATTCAGAGGGGAAGAGAACCGTAGCCTGGCTGATCTGATCTCTGGCACCGCACCTTACGGCACCGACCTCGAAGAACCGACCTATACTACTTTACTTGACTCGAGAACTTGAACTGATTTGATTGATGAATTAGCGCTTCTCTTGACCTCACACGAGCGGCTTTAGCTGCATTCCCTAGAGCGAGATCTATTTATCGAAATTCACTCTGAAATCGACTACGCAACTCTTCAGTCGACGGTCTTCACTCACAGTCGACGGAGCAAAGCAAGACTCGCTTTCTGTCATCACATTGAACTTCCCCTTGGAAAGCTTCCTTATCCCCCGCCCACTGATCTCTGCTTCCCCACTCACTAGCAGGGGCAGTCTCAGAGGCATACTAGTCCTCACTCTCCTAGTGCCAAAGGAGGAAGAAAGAATGCCGGTAGAAGAGAATGAGCGAAGCAACTACAAGGAATGCTTGAAAGTCCCCCCTATATAATATAAGTAAGTTGCAGTAAACAAAGAAAAAACAAAATCAATAGAGAAGAATCAAATGAATGGGAACTGAAGTGAAGATCAGAGAGACAGACAAGTTCCTCTTTATATAGCATAGCTTCACTCCGGACTTCGCTCACCAGTTCTCTTTAAGCGGTGGGCTCGGGATCTTCCTATTCTTTCTTCAGAGAGCGAGCTGAGTGAAAGGGCGGAGTTCCGTGCTGAGGAGCATAGTAGGCAGCCACCATTCAGAGGAGCGGGCAGGAGACCGAGCTTGATAATTATAAGCGTACCGGGAGGTCGAGCCAAGCAAAGACAATCAGCGGTGGGCCCTGAAGTACCGCTACGTAGGAGGGCTGGTCGATCGGAGCTCAGAAAGGAGGACCCAAGGCTTCGCTCCACTTGTCTGGTTTGGTCGAGGAGCTCAGTTGCATTGGTTTGATCGAGAAGTCATTCCATTCATTGGTTTGGTCGATTGAGTCTCTCTGCCGTCTGCCTTTGATTCAGCCTGGGCCTTCGCTAGCACTGCCTTGGACGGGACATAGGTGCTACGCGGTGGAGCGCTCTCAACAGCAAAGCTCTATGCTAAGGGATATAAATAGCTCCCAGAGAAAGGGGCTCGGGCAGCCTACGAAGAATCACAATCGATATAAATGGCTCCCAGAGAAACTCAGCTCGTGTAGGAATGCATCGAGAGAATGAGACCCAGAGACTATAGGGCGGAGAAGAAGGAGGGGAATAGCTATGCGACCCGGGAAGAAAGATAGAAGGTTTGTCCAGATAAGAGTTCAAGGAAAGCAGCCTCCCAATCCCACCCTGGTGGAGGTGCCCGCCTAACCTAAAGAACTAATTTCAGTGAGCCGTGAAGATCTAGTTCAAGTAGTCTGGGACCACTCCTATAGTTTGATAGTTCAAGCTCTACCGGGCTGAGTGAAAGGTGCGTCTTCGGTGCGTGCAGATCGAGATCACAGAACCTAGGAGTGGAGGACAGTTCCTAGGCTCCGGTAGCGACGCTGAAAGAAGTCTCCTCCAAGGCAGAGATTCCGGGCCAGCTAACTCTACCCCAATCTTCGGTGCGTAGCTATCCCGGGTCCTGATGGTGGGCTCCGCTTCACACTTGTCTAGTCGGGTCAGCCATAGGGCAGGTCGGGCTAAGCTCCCGGTCAGGTTCTTCTTTATACTATAATGAATGAGATGTCGGCTCGTGCTGGAACGAGCACACCGCTTAAAGAAGTGCTACACCGAGCGAGAGAAGAGACCTCCCCACTCGTCCCTAGGAAGATCAGAGCTGGGCTTGGAATCCTCTCTCGGGAAGCGAGGCGGATAGACGGGCTCTGTCGGTGACGGAGCTCAGATTATTAAGCTATGCTATATAAGTATCTAGAGGAATTCGTCTCGGAAGTCTCTTCAGTTCACTGACGCGGTTTCAGCAGAGCAGTCTTTTCATTCAGATCTTTTCAATCAATTTCTTTCGAGGTTTTCTATTCTATGAGTGAGCGAGTGAGGAGGTGCGAAGCGGAGTAGAAGTGGAAGTGGCGAAGAGAGCTCTCACTCCTCGGGTCTGAAAAGGAGCTCATCTGAGTCGGGTGCGATGGGGAGCGCGAATGAGCAAGATATAGATGGCTCCCTGCCCTGGTCTAATCACTCGTCCCATAGAAACTCATCCTATCAGCCAAGCGACAGTGAGCCGTGAAGAGAAAGAAAATCTCTCTGGCTCTACTCAACTCAAGCAACCGGCAGAGTCGCAGAGTAAGCGAAGCGGCAAGTAGATCTATTAGAGCGAGCGGCAAGTGGATCTATATAGAGCTCAGATGCGGAGCGACCGGGGGAGCCAAGTGAAGCGGAGCAGAGGGGCGAGTAAAACGACGCAGACCAGGCTTCGTCCAACCATCAGAGAAGCGAGTGACATAGCTTCCAGCCTATGAATAACGAGGTGCGAGGAAAGCGGAGTCGGGGAAGCGATCGTGGAGGTGGAGTGCCAGGCGGAGATGAGCCGTTGAAGAAGGACCAAGAATACAAGCCCGTGAGTCGAAAGTGAGCACTACAGATTGATAGCCCAGCAAAGAACTCATCGAAATTATATAAGACTCTGGTGTACCAACTGAGCTATCCCGACCATTTACCATCTGAAGATGATGGCATAAAGCTTGGAATTTAGAGTTGGGCGGGTGCGGGACACCAGTATTAGTCTACCCTCAAGGGTTACTTTATTATGAAAGGATTGAAGGGATTGCGTAGCCCAATTACTAATAGTTTAGTTCTCGACCATGAACTGTCCTATAAAGAAGCGCTTGAGCACTTCTTGTTACGCAAATTGCAGAGACTTATTTTTTATCTTTTATCTTCAATTTCACTCAAAAACAAGAGTTGACTTTCTAGCTTTCGTTGAACTGTCTTAGGCAACCGGAGCTATAAAGTCTATTTCGAGGCAGGGTAATATAAAGATCATTTCCACTGCGAAGCAAAAAATACTGCTTAGTCAGTTCGGAGCTCTCTCGATCATTCATTAAATAAAAGAGTTATAATAAGGGGAGGTCATAAAGGGAGGTCATAGAATCTTCATTTATTCTATATGAGTGGGTAGGTGGCTTAGGTGCACCTTGGATAGGATCGCTTGATATTCTATTTTTTACGGGAGAGTGACGGCGGCAGCGAGGTGTTCAGCTACAAAACGATTCGATTTGAAATCACAAAGAAATCTTTGCTTGCAATCGCTTTTAGCTACGACTACCCAACGCAGTCGACGGAACCAAACGAGCCATCTAAAGAAGCCAACTTTGATTGTACTCGGAACTCTCGCATGCGCTCGAGCCTATCGGAAAGACCCTATATCGTATTCTCCCTAACTATAAAACGATCCCTCCTTGTAGTCGGAAAGACCCTCTCCTTAAATATAAAACGAGCCTATCGGACCTATATCGTATTCTCCCTATCTTTAAAACGATCCCTTCGGCCCTCAAGCAACAGTCGTGAATGGCACGAGGGAGACCGGTCCCAATCACAAGTCATCGAGTCACTCGGAACCAGGAATTATTCACCAGTCAGACGCACAGCAGTCCAGTCCTTGGATTAGGGACGAAGAACGCAGAACTTGAATCGGACCCCTATCCCGTACGACTTGAACTTGAATCCCGTCCTTCCGAGTCCATTCCCGTTCCTTCCTCAAGCATGGAATCGTAGAGAATCCTTCCTCCTGATCCGCCTATCCTCTTGAATGCCTACCACTGATCTGCCTACTCCTATCCGAAATGACTGCTAAGATAGCATGAGGGGCGAGACCCCGCGCACTTCCTCTTAGCCGAGCCCGGTCCTGGCCAGTTCGCCAAGCCATCAGACCAATCGCAACCATTTCTCGCATCCAAACATCTTTCTTTATCATTCGGATCGAGATGCCGATCTTGATGAATTTAGACCGATAGGCTTACAAGAGCTCAAGTTTCATTCGTATATCTTCCGTTCCGATATAGATAGATGGATAATGAACTTCGAGTTCGCACACGTCGCATACTCTCATTCCCAACTTATGAGCTCTCTTGCCGGAGGTCCTTCCTCTCGACTTCGCTTAGAGTACTAATCTTTCTTTATTAAATCTTGACGGGGCAGGCTCACTCGTACCATAAATTTTACATAGAGAGAAAGAAGTTCAAATCTAATTTATATTGATTCTGCATGGGTTATGGAAATTACGTTTAGGCTCAAAACACGGGTTTTATAACTTTTCGTTTTTTGAGTTGTCGATTTCCCTGCGAAAAACGTTTTTATGCCAAAAATACGGGGTTTCTGACTTTTGCAAAATTCTGTTGTCGATTTCCCTGCAAAAAGAGAGTTTAGGCTCAAAACACGGGAAGTTCAACTTCTTGATCACTGAAAGCATTCCTATGTTGCTATCGGAATGAAAGCTCAAAAGGTTCACAAAGACTGACGGAGAAGATCCAAGTAGGGGAGGAAACATTGAAACTGACTCTAATGGGTTGGTTGATGCAGCTTCTACTTTTGGGACTCAAGATAAGCTTCTGAGCTTGCAATCGCCCTCGCGAAAGCAATCAATAGCTCTTTCGGAGGTTCAATATGAAACCTCATGAACTCAAACTCATTAGTTCGCTCTGGATCTTATCAAGTTAAGGAGTTCATTCAAAAGATGCAAGATCACAATTCTCATCTTCACATGCACTCTCTTAATACCAGTTAAAATTCAATGAAATAAGAATATAAGAGTACGCACTCTGGAGCGGAAAGAAAGCCCGGTCGAGCACTTCTCTCTCGCATACGCTCGAGCTATTTCCTCGTCGTTCATGGCTATTCAAAACGTAGAAAGATCTACCACGTCGTTATCACTCGTACCTCCTGTTCAGTCGGCCCTCTCTGTCCTTGGTCTTCGTAACCGAACTCATCAAACAACAGTCTGAGCAATGATGTCAATCCCGTCTTCTTGTGTGCTTTCACTGATCAACTTCTCTTTCTGTTTAGTATAGTGAGAAACTTCTCTTTCTAGAGAGATTGAGTATAGTGAGAAACTTCTCTTTCTGTTTAGTATAGTGAGAAACTTCTCTTTCTGTTTAGTATATCAACTTCTCTTTCTAGAGATCCAAGTTCGCTCATCACGATGGTCGGTTGAGCCGGGGAGTTGGGAGATAAGGTAGGGCCCTTCTCATTTCTTGCTTTATTCATCTGGTTTAGGGGGTTTCCTATTGTCATGGTCCTTCTTACCCTTAGCCTTCTGAGCCTTAGCCTTCTGAGCCTTCTGAGCCTCAGCCTTGGTATTGTAGAGAGTTGGTTGAACAGTAGGGGTCTTTTTACCTTCAGTAGAGGCTTCTCTCTCTGCAATCTTCTTGTCTCTTTGAGCCTCCATCTCTTCAATCTTCGCTTCAAGATCTGCTATCTTCTTGTCTCTTTGAGCTATCTTCTTGTCTCTCTTCTTGTCTCTTTGAACATCCTTCTCATCCATCAGTATATATTTGTATATAGTGGAGGCAGCGGAGCAGCTAATCTAATGTATGCAGTGGTCAAGTCTCTTTCTTCATCAGTGGACAGTGGCGGAAGAAGTGGAAAGCTTAGACTCTTCTCTTCGTGCTCTCACTCTCATTCTTTTACATGGGTCTGTTCTGTTGGTAGTGGGTTTAAATTGATAGAAATTATGAAGCTACGTCGCTCTCGCTCGTTCCTGCCTCTGAGACCTCTGTGCGGAAGGAGAATCCGTGAGTTGGCTACCTGGCCTGGTCTCCTATTTCCTAGTCTCAAGGTCCGGTTGATCGTTGTTGAATCTGATCTTTGTCTGATCAAGGTGTCGGCGTCGTTGCACTTGCTCCTTGATTTAGTGCCGGGCCGGTGAGTGGGCGCTGGCTCTTTGCGAGCTGCTCTTTCTGGTCTTCTTGCGAGCTGCTTTCCCGGATAGGCTAGCGATGCTTAGTGAGGGGCGTAGCGATCAAGAATGGCAGTGCTCTAGAGCGGTGAGGAAGACCCTCCCCTGATGCATACTTAGGTGCCGGGTAGGACGCTCATATGGAATGGGCTTTTCTAGTAAGTGCTGGCTCACTCGACTCCCTAAGTTGGACATATATACTAGCTCACTCTACTCAAACCCTAGTCGGACACCTTATATAGTAGCTATTTAAGTCACTCCTGAACGAGGCGCGTAGCATCTTAGCTAGACGGAGCTCTTGTCTTGCCTTTATTGAGCTTGAGGGGCTAGGGTCGAGAGGTACTATTAATAGAATAGTTGCGAAGTTGCCCGAGAGGGGACGCGTGACGATGCTCCATCCTAGGCTAGTTGCGTAAACAATCTCTATCTACTGGATCCTCTACCCCTTACTCAACTGTACCAGTCAACTGGTTTGAATAGTTCGATGATCTTCGTACCTGCTTTTCTGGATGCCCGCCCTAATCTCTCTTGGATAAATCGTCAAGTATGTAATATAAAGATAATGGACATCTTAATTAGCCCCCGTCTCTGTCGTAGACCAAGTGTTCTATGAGGAAGGCTATTTGATCAATTCTCGATCCCCGCTCTTTCTTATCCGCTAAATGGTGGATCCGGGTCTGAACTCTCACTGTTTTGAGTGGTAGTGGAGCTCTTCTCTCACTGAGCTCAATGGATTGGGTAGTGGAGTGGAAAATGAGCTGTCTCAATGGATTCTTTTCTTATAATTTGCCTTTGTTGATCTCGGGGTGGTCCTGGAAAGTACCCTTTTCTGTCTGCTACTGAGACCCATTGTGCTTTGTCCCCCCTGTCGTATGAGAACGAAGATATCTAATGTAATAGCGGTCTCAGCCGAGGAAGGGCTCTGGGTCGGTTATAAGGAAAAGGAAAGCGCTCGGTGCGGTGAACTAAACTCTTTGCTTTCTCGGTATGGAGAATCTGTGCTCTTGGAGATAAAGATTCTGTTGAGCCGGAACAAGGGGCTATCAGTTGAGATGGCCTAAGAGTGGATCAGTCTTATTTCTTATTCTTTCTTATGATATTCCTATATAAGACGAAAGAATCCGTATCTAATATCTAATAGAGCTTCTTTACTCTGTGAGCTTCTGTAACGTGAGGGTGCTCTCTAACCGTTCTCTATTTCTTTTCAGTTAACGAGTGATGGCTTGGACTGTGCTGTGAAGCATGGGCCTTGCGGTATATGTGAAGTTGCCCTACTAAGAGGTAGGAGTGCAAAGATGTGAAGCAGTCGTAGTCGTGGAAGAGAAGAGTTCCGATAGGAGCGGACCTAGTACTAGTAGCGGTTGCGAGAGAGCCTGACTCACTTGCAAGAGAAGGAGAGCTCACTACGTTCCAATAAGGAGGACCCAAGCACCGATGTACCGAAGTGAGGACCCAAGCACCGATGTACCGAAGCGAGAAGGTAGGCTCCCGCAGATTATCGAGTTATCTACGTTGTCGATATCGGCACCAGACGCTGATCCTTCTGTTCGTCCGGCTCGCTCTGTCCCCTGCTTGAAGAAGCAATAAGATTGAATATAAAAGAAGCAAGAAGCCCCGTGTTCGGACCCAAGGCGCCTAACCTCACTGACTTCACCTTCCCTCCAAGAGCTGATGCTGCCAGATCGGGAGAGAGGTCTCGCGATAGCTATTTGAGTAACCGCGAAGGGTGCACCTACTCTACTTGGATTTTCTTAGTTTCAAAAGCAAAAGAAAGGAAAAAACTCAGTAGTTGTCTAGGCCAGTTCGCTAGGAGCTCTTCTCTCTTGCCAGTTCGGAAAGGGGCTCAGGTCCTGGTTTGGTTAGGGGTCCGCCAACGCTCTCGTTCGCTCCTATACTATATGCTTCGGCATGCTCTTTCTCTCTCGCCTAATCTAGTCTATTTATATTATTATACATGCTCTTTGCCTAATCTAGTCTATTTATATTATATATTGGTTGGTCCGCTATCTCCCGTTCTATGTGAGTGCCTCCCCTTGCCTCGGTTCCCGTTCAACGTTCAAAAGGAGCAGCTGTCAGCTGTCGAGTATCAGGCCCAAGGCGTCCTTTCGCACAATTGGCATCAAGATTGGCATTGCCTCTATCTTGTGTGGCAGAAGTCAAAGAATCAATAGGCATAGGCAGGATTCGGAACACCGGGAGAGAGGGAGGAAAAGGGAATGGGGGTCATATATATAGTTTTGTTCGGGGCGAAGGATTGCCCATCTGGAGGGCAGAACGACGGGGAGTGTGGATCGGTCTAGCTTTGAAGGTTGAAAGTGGAAGCATTTAAGGCTCCTGGATTCTCTCTACTCGGTCCATCATATAAGGATGGATGTGATAGATAATAGCTCTTTCTAAAGCGTCGTGGGGGTCTAAGGGGGGGAGTCATCAATGCCCAGGTCTCCGCTTGAACAGGAGAGAGTGAATCATCTGATCTTATATAGTGGTCCTCGGCTCCCTCCTCTGTACCAATCATAAGAATTCACTGGCAGTAGCGCATGCACACTTCTTTCTTTAGTCTGTGAACTGCCCTCCTATCAGTCCCTGCCTGGCATGAGGTCCGGGTAGTAGCAAAGAGACCATGATCTCGCACTATCATCTCTGACTCCTTGGGATTCACTCGTAGCGAACTTCTTAATGAAATGAAAGAGCCCCTAGGGATGGATCATGAGGAAGGCTCTCCACTAGGTCATTTTCTGGTATGGTCTCTGCTGACGAGTAGGCCTATTTCTTTAACTGGGAAGTCCAGGCTCTTGCGTACTTTGAGCTATATACCGCTCGGGCGCTAAACCCTTCCCGCCTTCTTTCCCTTTCAATAACACTAACACTGGAAATCACATACACTAAAGAAAAGAGCTCAGTAGACACTATCTATAATGGAAATGACTTCCGTTCGTGCGAGATGACATTACTAGTGATATGGCGCAGGCCACTGGAAAATGAAGATAACTTTGTCCTATCTCGAGGGAATAGCGTCAAAGGAAACCTATCGGAAGACTCTGTCCGAAAGAACCCGTTCTACCTTTTCATTTAGCCCCGCCCATCTCTGTTCTGTAAAGATCGTCTCGATTAGTCAATACCCCAGGCGATTAACCACTTACATATTTCAAATTATGTTTCGTCTTACAAGAAATAACAGATGGGGCATAGCTTGGTCATACATAGAATTCGAATTTGCAACTAGGGCTAGAGATGACGCCTATTGAAGTGCTTGTAGGGAGTCCTACCCAATAAGCTTGAGCTGGGAAATTGGATCAAGGAAATTCATACATATTTAGTGCTCACTCTTGACAACAGACTTCGTATTCATTGATGTGCTAACTTACAGTCGGCGAATCAGGCAGCCAAAAAAAAAAAGCCCCTGTCAACGAGTCTAATCCTATTTACTTTCAAGCCTTCGATTTAAAAGGTGTAGATTAGGTAGGTGTTCAGTGAGTGAAAGGAAGATCCATTAAAGCCAGAGTCAGAGCAAGGCAAGCCCCGATTGGCATACTTCACTAAATCAGTCTAAGCCGAAAAGCTGTAAAGCAGGGAAAGTATAGCTGTAGCTGCCTATTCCATTCCTTAAGTCCCAGACTTTCTAAGACTAAGACTAGCAGCGCTTACTCGAACAGCGGATAGGCTAAGAGTGGTTATTGTCAACAGCGCTTATTCACCATCAACAGCGGTAAGTTTATCTTATGTATGATGCAAGCCCTGATGATTCAATTGTGGAAAGCTCCCTCACTGCCTATTGGTTGAGACTGTGGCTGCGAGCCTAGCTATCTCTCTGGGAAGATACAACCGATGACCACTTACTTAACTTAGTTCATTCCTTCTCGAGAGAAGATACGAAAACTCGGAACCTTTTCAAAGAGAAAAAGTCATTTTCTTTTCTCGATTTGAAAGGGGAAGCAAGAGATACGAGTAGCGAGTAGATTGGGTTTTGTCGAGTCAAAACAAGTTGATCGGGCAATAGCGTAGATACAGTAGAGCTCGCGCTAGCTAGGCGCCCCCCATTTCAAGGTGCCTTGGCTTTTCCCTTAGCTGTTGTACCTGCTCACCCGTCGAAAGAAATGAGTTTAGGCTTCGCACCTGAGCGCCTTTCTCTCTCACTTGAGCTTGAGGATGTAAACCCTCTTCCTTGAGTGTAAGAGCTGCCCAGGGAATTCCTTCTTTATCTTTTTGAGCGAGTAAAGTAGCTCATTCTTGTCTTGTGAGTGGTGCATTCGGCCCTCACTCAGTTTCCCCTAGTCTCGGTCTAAGGTCCGTCGGTGTAGTAAAGGGAGGAACTGTTCTTTGAGACTGAGAGTCAGGGTGTAAGGTAGTTTATGGGTTTTGAGTTCTATGTCCATCAGACTAAGGCCCGATCGAAGTGAAGGGGGAGTCTAAGACTTCCAAAGCCTATCAGCCGCCTTGTCTTTCAGCCTAATCCTTGTTCCGTTAGTTGACTTTTCTGTCTTGTAAGTGAGTTATTTCTTTAAAGGGGTATCACTATCCCCCGCACCTCTTATTTATTGGTGGAAGTGCGATTGGCTTTCTTATTCGTATAAGTAAGGTGCATTGGCTTCCTGCTTGACCCGAGCCGAAGCAAGTCCTTTTCTTTTTTTATTTATTCTTCGCTCTCGTAGCGGTTAGTGTAGTAAAGGCCATCTGCTTTTGCTATCATTCTAAGCCTTCGAGTCTTCCTACCAGTACCAGTCTTCGAAGTCGTATAGCGAGGAACTAGTCTATAGCTAGGAAGCAGCTAATTTTCTTCAACTCGAAAGGGATTCCTTAGAAGTGAAAAAAGTACACCTACCTATCCCTCCCCCTTTAGGAAGAAAATGGCCCGCCACCCTCTCCCTCTTGCCTTGCCCCTTGAATCTTCGTCTTTCTTGAGACTTTCTCAGTAGCAGCTGGGTCCGGAATAGAATAGAAAGTTGGAGTTCTTCTTCGAACGAAGTACTGCCTTTGAAACCTAGCCAAGACAACTAGTTAGAATGGAACTGCCGCCTATTGTATAGGGCTACTATATTCATTGGTACTCGTCTACTAATGCCGGTCGGATTAGCTACATCGGATTGACTACTACCTAGGATTATAGGACCAGTTTGAACGGCTTGTTATCATTCTACCTACACATCGCAGAGCTCATACACCAGCGCATCTCCTCTCTGCCCCGTAAGCATTTCTTCCTTCAATGGTTCTTTTACTGTTGTCTAATACATTATCTCTTACAGAGACTCAGAATTTCCAGAAAGAGGAGTTGTCCTCGTATTATCAAAAGAAGAAAGCCGGGCCAGGCGGTTTAAGAAAGAGCCAGTTCCATTAGTTGACTCTCCATACGCATTTCCTATCCAGTTGGGGTTCCAGCTGAGCGAATGGGGTGGGTCCCTTAGAGCGAGTTCAATTCTTTCTTCTTTCTGCTTCTGCCCTGGATTTCTTTCTGCCCCTACAGTTGCAGTCCCAAGGGTTGGAGTTGGAGAAGGAGTGGAATTTGCAGCTCCCTTCCTTAAGCCATCAAAAATCTAGTGGAAGAAAACTAAATTGGGAATTCGCTTTCTTAATTCAATATCTGTCTCGAATCCTGAAAACTCTTAGCCATACAGTAATGCCTTTTATTATATGTCAATTCCTTGTCTTCTTCTTGGCATCGAGATCATATCTGTGTCTTAGGGCAATCAGTGACTTACCGGGAATCCTTCCTCAAGCAGGGCTTATTCTATCACCCTCGGTTCACTCACTCTTTCCTGTCACCTTCGAAACGATTAGAAGACACTCCTAGAAGTGCACTTGCTCCCTTTGGGCTTAAAGAAGAGTTCCCTCCTTCTACGCTTCCCGCTGCTTTGATTGCTGCTTGAAGTCAAGTCAGTTAAGTGGAATCCAAAGAAAGTAAGTAGTCATTGTTGGGGTAGACCGTTGCGACAGGATGGAATCTTTCTTCGTCCCATGCTCTTTTAAAGAGTGATTCAAGTATCTCCGGTTGATAAAAGCACTATAGATTCTCCTTCCATTCACTACTGCCAATTCTTAGAATGGAAGCGCTCGAGCATCTCATTTAATTAAAGATAGAAGCCTTATAGGAATGATTCTATTCAAGGCCAAGGGTCGCTGAGTGTCCGCTCGCCTGGCACGACATGTAAGGGAAGGGGATGCGCACATCAACTAAATAGGTTTAGCACCCGGGCCCAGATTAACTGGCTCCTTCATCAAGAGGGTTCCTCGGACCTACTAAAGGAGCTTCAAGGCTCAGTCTCCCAGTCAGAGAAGAGAATATCAAAGGTTCAAGACTCCCCTACCCTTGTGCCTAAGGCCCACTACCTCTGATCTTTGGCACCCCGAACTGAGCGGTTCGGCTCGCGAAGAAGAGTTTACTCTTTCTAGCTCATGGCTCATTCGGTCAGCTCTCTTTGGTTCAGATGGTAATGGATCAAACCTAGAAAGGGACCTCCAGTGGGGATCCGAAGAACTAGGATAATGAGGAAATCCAGTCTCTGCGACCTTTCGATTAGACAAGAAAGAATTGATCTTTTCCATACAACGTAGTTCGACTCTCTTATTGGCTTGTGACACACATTTCTCGATCTATAACATGCTTCAAGGCCCGTTGAGCTGTCGGACAGAAAATAGTCTGATTCGGATCCCTCACCTAAAGCATAAAAGTTTCCTACCATAGTACAAGGTGATGAGCTAAATTTAGAATCCGCTCTTTGACTACTACTGGAGAGGGTCATTCTGATGTCAGACAAGTGCTTCTTACTTATTAGTGCTTCAAGGTATACCAGGGATAAGAAGCTCAATCTTAAGGGTTAGCGCGGGTCAATCAGTTCTTTCTCATCTATAGTTCCTAGCTACAGTTGGAGAGGATAGACAAATACCACACTGGTTGGCAAGCATGGCTACTAATCAATCTATACGTTCTGGCATGAGACCTATATTCTATATCTAGCCTTCTTCTCAGAGGTTGATGAAAACCCCTTCTCTGTGGGAATAGAAACCCTTCTTCCGAGGCCTTTGAAGTTGAAGATAATCCGAGCCCCTTCCCAATGATCTGAATCCCCCATGCCAATGAATCAAAGGATCCCCCTCCTAGCGCACCACATTCTCCTCAATGAGGAGCGAACGAAAGCCTAGCCCACCTATAGTTTCTGGACTATATTCTCACCACTCACATTTTCATGTAAATGAAAGAGCAGCCCTTGAAGGAAGGTAAATATTGGATCTTTGGTTCGGAGGCGGGAACTGATCTCTTATGAATTATTATGAACGAAAGGAAAGAGAATCAAGGAGTTCCTATTTAAGAAAAGGAAAAGGAGCTCACTAAGGACTAGTAAAAGAAAGCACGCAAACGAGACTGAAAAAGGCTAAGCCCAGATCGAGAAAAGATGAATGAGAAGCTCTGAATAGTTTTAAGAAAGGCAGTGCTTCAACTCTTTCTTTTCTACTTACTTTATTTTCTCTTCCTTCTCCTCCTTCCTCGGATTACTCATACTAGTAGGATGGAGGGCACTCTTACCTTCACCAACTGGATCTGCAGAGTCCTCTGAACCTGAACTAGTGAACATCACTTTTCAAGTCTCGGCTATGGGGAATTCCAAGCAATTCATTGGGGAATTCCAACTCACTCATCGTCTGGAGCAGTCCAACAAAGGCTTAGACTCATCGTCCTAGTTCCGATCTGGTATGGTAGATGGTAGCACAGCACGGTCATTCTCGTTCCTGGGTATGGTAGCACAGCGCACATTCTCGCCCATGGGTATGATGGTAGCACACATTCTCACCTCCGCTCTAGTCGTGCCCGAATATAATATAAGTAAATGGGTCCTAAATATAAAGTCGGTTGTAGATCTTTCTTAGTTTTGCATAAATATATATAAGTTGGGAGTATAAATTGCGTAGCAATTTACGACTATCCTCACCATTCACGCTATACTATAATCCGCTATTCTTGGCAATCGAAGAAAGAAAAAGATCTTCGTCTTGCTTCTTTGGATTGAAGTGTGTGCGCTTCTGACCTAACCACTCTTTCTAGTTAGTTTGGCTTGCACTTAATCTTAATGGTAAGGCTAAATTCGAGATTATTGTTCTTTGATTTTCTATTTGGTAGCACTTTCATGGTATTGGTAGGGGCCATGGCTCAGGACCGGCTAATTTGAGGTAAGGAACTGGGACCTCTTTCCTACCACACCACGGACTCAAGCTTTCATGGATGGAAATACCTCGCATAGCCAAATTCACACATTCTAACGAGACTCAATAAGATGCCCGAAATGGGCTGGCTCCATACCGCTCCTCTCATTTTATTCTTCCGGTGCTTCGTTTGCTTCATGTGAACTCTAACCATTCAGTCTAAATATATTCACATCGGATAGTCTAAATGAAATGCTCATATCTCATGTCCAACAAGAGAATATGTTTTGTTTTCCGCTATCCGAGGATCTTTCGAACAGAATGAATTAGGGACAGACTTCCAAGGATTTCTATTTCCCAAGAGCTAGATGCCTTTAGATAAAGAGATCTTAGGAAGCTCCAGCCAGGGCATGTAAATAAGTTCAATCTTAGCTTAGGGCATGTAAATAAGTTTGAACTGAATCAGCTTTTACACTTTAGATGAAGATAATAAAAGAGAGAGATAGAGCATTAGCCCCTTTCCGCGAGGAAGGACACAAGCTTTAATTAAATTAGTATCTTTACAGAACGAGAATAAATCTATAGAATGAGAATAAAGAAATCATATTTATTCCATTCCATGAACAAGAGGAATGAACTGATCACTTTCCTAGCTTTAGATTCCATTCACTTCAGGAGAAGGATAAAGTGACGCTACTT
>JBAMIB010402229.1:0-20164 GCA_037177415.1 Kaempferia rotunda | reverse complement strand
TTCACGTTTACTACTTATGGAGAGATTGCAGTTAACATACTACCTAGTGAAACTGCTGACTTAAACATATATTTATCTTGTGGTTGCATCAGGACGCTAGAAAAGAGTTCGCTCAATAAGCATTGTCATCACATGAAATAGCTAATGCAAGGGTGTACTCACATTCATATGAACGTTGAGTAATATACAAATGAATTTTCAGGGACAAAAGGTAAAGATACGAATAATTCTATCAACGATATTGGCTATTCAACCAAAAGGAATTACCAAAAAAGCCAAACAATGGAAAAATTCCAAAAATATATATATATATATATAGATTCAGATTGGATTTTGAATTTTTAAAATTTTCAAGTTATTTTCAGATATTGTGTATATATAAGTATATAGTATATGATATATATCACATAACATAAATCAAGCCGGGCTTAGGCCTGGAGTAAATTTTCTGATTCATATAAAACCAAGAAAAAAAAAGGCTATGCAAACCAGAACTTTAAAATATTTAGGACTCAAAATCCAAACCAAAATCTGTTGGTGAAAAATCCCAAATCACTTCGGTTCAGATTTCCAAGTTGACTGGGATTTGTCAAATTTTTTCCCACCGGCCACCGCAGGTTGTACTAAGAAACCGGTTTGAGTAGGTGCATCATAAGGAAAATACACAAGCGCCCTAAAGAGTAGTGCATATCAAAATTCAAAATAACAAGTCATGTTTAAGTATGGTGTCGGTAGCAAACTAAAGGTAGGAAGAGGAAGGAAATGAAAATAAATAAATAAATAAATAACTATATATTTAAGTTCAGACTTTGTGTTCTATTGGAATGATCCAATTATCAGATTATGTTGTCCCTACACTATTAAAAATAATTAATAATAAATATTATTTTGATTTATCTCGATAAGTGTTATAGCATGTAAATGATGTTAGCATGATACAATACTAGTCGAGATGATTGGTATAACACCAAAGAAATTATATATGCCAAGTAATATTGAATTTTAGCAATTTATCATAAAACTGAGTTTCAACTGTCACCCAACATGATATGAGATTTCAAATCAGATACATGTCATCGTGATACAAAAAAATTGCATGCGAAAAATAATTAATAGCACAGACCATAAATAAAATGTGAACTAAAAATTCAACAAACACAAGCATAATGAAAAGACTCCCAGGATCATCCATATACAAAATGCAAGAAGCATTGTTTCAATCATTAAAAAAACTAAATAATTTGGTCTCATTGTATATATATGACTTCTAACAACATGCTTCAACAAGTGTAACTTAAGCTTTACTATAAAAACAACAACATCAATAACACCTCAACCGACGAAGTAGCATTGGTTATATGAATCCTCTAATGTCATTGGCATCGATCCTCTACTATATCCTCATATATATTTAAATAAATTTTATCCTATTAAATAGTTGCTAATCAATTCATTTTTAATTTCCCTCTTTCTTGATCGATATGCGTAGTTATCATGGTCTCCCATCACCTAATTGGGATAATTATTGGTTGTTAAAATAGACGTTCATATCATCTTAAACGTGTCTCTCAGATTTTTCCCTCAATAGGCTTAATCCTAATTTTTTCTCTAAGGTTCTTGTCCATTCTCGTATATTTGCATATACACCCTAACATCTTTGTGATTCTTATATTCTACTGGTGTGATCAATTCATAACCCAATATTTAATTCTATATAACATAGCGGATCAAACTGTTATTTTGTAAAATTTACTTTCTTTTAAGCTTTCGAGGCATCTTACGATAAAAAAAAACTTCACTTTCTTGTCCATTTCAACCACATATTAAGATATTGTGTTGAGTCGGTCATGACAAGTGAAACTTACCATTTTGTCCGCCGATTGTCATGGCATCAACACAAGGTCGAAACTGGAGTCAGGACCTCATGATGACCTCCACGAGGTCGCAAAGGAAGCCACAACCTCACAACGACCTCCATGAAGCCACAGAGGCTATTGCAACCTACACAAGGTTGCCACGCGATAGGTTTTTTTTATTTTTATTTTTTCTATGTTTTAATTTGTTATTACTTTTCCCTATTTCTTTCTCTCTTTCCCACTTAATTTTTTCCCTCCTTTATTGCTGATTTTTTTCTATTCATCATGTTAAAAAACTTTTTCCTTAATTATTTTTTTTCCCCTCCATTCATGCAAAGGGCATTAAAAAATCTCTTAAACTCTTCAAGGATAATATTTTGTTGTCTTCTTCATCCGTCCATGAGATTAGAAAAGTTTTTTTTTCCTCCTTCATCCGCTCTAAAAAGAATGGATGATTTTTTTCTCCTCATTCAATCGATAGGTAAATAGAGAGAAAAAATCTCTTTAATATGGAGGAAATATATTATTAGAAATATATATGTATATATATATTTTTTTTTTCTAATCATATAAATCAAATTATTTTATATATAAATTTGATTTCATTTAAATTAATCAAAATAAATTCAAACTAAATCCAATTTAAACATACTTAAACTAACCATTCTACTTAGTGGATTTCAATTAATCGTAAATAGTCTTGAGTATCAAATATTTCATGAGATAATATTAAAATTAGAACATTTAACATCTAACTCAATAATAAGCATCTTTAAAAAACAAGTTTTAATAAAAATTTAATTAATATATTTATATTTTAAAAAGTATCGAAAGGCACGATACGAAATTCCAACCATAAAATGAAACCTCAACGCAGTTCAAAATTGTAAACATTGATTCCAACCATCATAGTCATACTTGTATCTTATGTAAAACATCACCATCAGCCCCTCCATCCTTTTTTACAAAAAAAAAAAAATCCTAAATACTTAAAGCTCAATTACAAAACAATTGGCTTGTAATATTTAATATTACTAAGCTTAAATTTTATATATTCTATTTTTACTATATTAAGTCTAAACCTTACTTCCAATACTTCCTATCAAGATTCGAGTTTAGCATTTACTCTATGCATCTCATCAACTAAAACATTATCTACAAATAACATGCCCCATAGTAGCATGCATTAGAGTTGATCCTTATATAGCTCTATCTTTATACGAAACGCTTCGATTAATACACCTAGAATTTTCACTCTTGACATTACATCCTAATACATGCTTAATTGTTTCAATATATATTACATTATTATCTTTCTTTTATTAACTTTTCTACATAATTTTCTTCGATATTACAAGTTTTTTCTAAGTCCATAGATATCATGTATAAGTCTTACTTTATTTCAATACTTTCAACTAATTGTCAAAAAGATGTATAGCCTATACCTTTCCGGCATGAATCTAAATTAATTTTTATCACCTTAATCTGCCTTCTTGAATCTTTTTTCTATCATGCTTTCAAAGTTATATGGTATAACTCATTGACTCAATGCTCCTGTAATTTGCATTGTTTCAATAGACTAGAGTATTTACACTCTACTTAGCATATGCTTTTTTTATCAAATTAAATAACTTCATAAGTCATTCAATACTTGTCTCCCAAACCCCTTCCATACCTCTATTGGAATATCATTCGCTCTAACCGATTTTCCATTTTGCATCCCATGTAACGTCTATTCTGCTTATGAAATTAAAATTCTATGATAAATTTAAGTTTCTATACTCCTCTAACCTACTTAAAATTCCTAAAACTAAGTTGGTCATCAAAATCTTAATTAAAACTCGATGAAAATAGCTCTTCCATCGCCCCATTATCTGTTCGTCCTTCATTGGTACCCTATTGAATTCATCTTTAATACATTTTATTTAAGTAGAATCCCCTTGTATTCATCTCTCTCAATTTGGTTATTTTATAGATGTCCCTTTACCTTTCTTTGTATCAAAGTTGATATAAGCATTCGAAAGTTTTATTCTTAACTTCACTCACTACTTTCTTGACCTCTTTCTTGGCTAATACATACTTTTTTAAAATTTCTTCATTTTTACAAATGTAGCTTAAGTTTAATAAAGAAAAACTTACAAAGCTCTTTGAACCATGTGGAGCTAGCAGTAGCAAACAGAAAGCAATAAACAACAAAAGACAAAAAACTAAATATTAAAAGGAAACAAACTAAAAACTGACCTAGCAAGAAATCTAACGTAAGATAAAAGGCATTGGCGATATTCATTAGGGGACTTCAGAGCAAGAGATGAAGCAAGCTGTGTCTCCAAATGTGCTCGTGTCTGTGTCCCATCATCTGTCACCCTGTAAGCATGTCAAAGATTTCCTATGTTGTTGAAAATAGAACAAAATTATAACACTGATAAAAGTGCATAGTGCATACCTTGTCCAGCTTGGCTTTCTTGCCAAGAATTTGCCAACATCAACCTGCAATTTCCCCAGTTCACCGCTTTGAATAGAACTCAAGTTAAAGGTACTTGCAAAATTTGAAGCTGGAAAGCAATCATCAGCTATTCTTAGCCAGCACAGCATGCTCATGTCAAAGAGAAAGGCATGACGGGTGGCAAGAACAACCAGGGGTGACCCTGATCTGGAGAATCTTGCAGAAATAACTCGTATTGTACCTAATTCATGAGATAAATCAAGAAAAGTTCTATCAAGAACATTAGTAGAGCATGTTTAGTTGAGGATCATAATCCTATCAATAATATGGTGCAATAAAAACACTCCTAATCATATAATTTTTCATTATATAAAAACACTTCAATCATATAATTTATCATTATACCGGCATCTTTTGTTGAGGACTCCTCCCTTGCCATAACTAGAGAAGCTAAAGACTCGTGCAAAATGCAAGTCCTGTTAAAAAGATCCCAAACATACAGCAAACCTCTTTTTGTGACAAGAAGCAACTTCCAAGCCTCATCACAATCTACAAAAACTGCAGCAGATCCCATCATCATGACTGGCATGGCTCGCCTTCCACATTTAGTGTAGATCTTACAAAACGAAGCAGAAAAACATCACTTGAAAGTAAAAAAAAAAAAGATGACAGATAGAAAATTCATCACTAACAACAACAAAACCTACAGAGTAAATGTTATCAGGCAATGCTGCAGGACTAATAAAGTTTTTTGGTCAAGAGGATTCCTAATTGTAATATAAGTTGCCAAGGAAATTCAGTAGTTCAGATTACATCATATACTTAGCAATCTTATAATCATACTTTGATGAAAAAAATAAATTGAAGATTCAAAAGATTGGCAACTTCACTTCGCCTATTAACTCATTTAAATAAATATGCTGAACTGATGAAGCCTGCGAGTAAGAGAAGTGTGTTGTTTGCCTCTGTAAAAGTTGGCTTCTAAAAATCAAATTCAGGCATGAGTAGGTTAATGATCCTAGCAAAAATTTAATGAATTACTCCGTGAAAGAGTGACATGATATAACATGAGTGATCTAAGTATATTTCTTCCGATTCTTAGTTTCTAGATTGACATAGAACTAATCATATGATATAAACATTAATATGCTTATATCCTATTTCACTACTTTAGTTTTGTTGTTCCTATAAAAATTCAACTCATTTATACAAATTTGTCAATCCCTAAAACATATTTAAACTAATAGACTTTTCTACGTACACTACACACCAACACCAACTAGTGGCGCATACCTTTTAGCTTTCCATGAATTGATATTGCTACATTGTTGATCTTATTTGCCATAGAAGTTATATAATATTAATATTATCAAAATCTTCATTCTATACTCCTTTCTTCAATCTATCCTTAAAAATTATTTCATTGCCTCAAGGAATTTTTTGTTTCACTCATCTACCACGAGAACTGCAAGCAGGTATCCTCTTCCACAAGTGATGAAAGAGACTAGCGTTCCACAGTGGGCTAGACTTCTTCAAGACACGCAATACGTAATCCTCCTCTTCCTCCACCTTGTTAGCATCCTCCTTTACTTTGTACTTCTCTTCTTCCTCCTCTGTCAATCTTCTTCTGTTATCACCTCCTATAACTTCTTTTAATCATCTACCAATTCTGGTCCTTCCTCTCAAGTCTTCCTAATTACATAATCATAATATGGATTCTTTACCTACATTAGCCTACAAGAAAACATGAATTCTCACCCTTTGTTACTTTTAATCACATCTGAGCATCAATGAAATGGGTCACTTCAAGGCATCCTCCAAGGCCCTTCCTGTATTGCCCACCCACCTACTCACACGTAAATTACATCTAAATTCTTCTAAAACTTTGAATTGAACCATTAATCCTACTTGAGAGGCACAAATCTTTAAAATATTTAATATCCCATTTCTTGAAACCAATTTTAATACAGTAATGATATATCCAATTAACTTAACTTACTTGTGATCCTTAGAAATCTTAGTGATGGTAGTGGGGTAACACCATAACACCTCTTGTTCCTTTATTATCCATCAAATTATATATGAACTACCTATTTCTTCTATGTTCTGGTTTGCATTTATTGAGAATCAAATGATAAATGGGTTGATAACTACAAGAAAACACTGGGATTGGCTAATTCCCATAGAATATCTATATAATTTTAGCATATCCAGAGTGAGCTATTTTTCTGGTGGGTTTGATTCGATATTTTCTAACACTAACAAGTTTTCATTTGGTCAATGTCTGATTTTCAGATCAGCTGAATTTGAAAACTATATACGAGTATAGATACAGGGATTAAAATTTTGTTCCATGTTCGTTGCTCAGGTGAAACTTCTTGTTCTATCAGCTGACTGGCACAGAAAAAAACTACAAAGAAGAAAACCCACTCCAATGGCACCTCACATGACGGTAGTGATCCCACAAGCTTTCAAACTGCCTAGCTTCAAGAGATCTTGAGAAAAATCATTGCCGTGCGAGTTACCAAGCTTTGCAAGAGATAGAATGCCATATTAAGAGCTCCAGTTTCGTGAGACTTGAACAAAATCTCTGCTTTCTGAACCAGAACGTTGCATCATGGGCTCCAAAGCAATGCAATACCTCAAATGAAATCGCCAATTGAGGTCAGCAGTAATTTCCAAAATCCTTGGCTCGTTGTTGCTCTGGATTAGTGAGACATCTTCTACTGCTGAAGTCACAAGACCTCTTCTTTCACAGCTCGAGGTTGCCAGTAATTTCTAGCGACACTCGAGCTCAAGGTCTCCTTCGGGTAGTGATTTCCAACAATGTTCAAGCTTAAAGTCTCCTTTTTTGGCTAGTGTATATTTTTTACAAGTGTATAATACCTTATATGTTATTCGTTTTTCCTGCACTATTCACATTTCACCACCAAGATTCTTTACTTGGTGGTGCATGACCATGACCGAGTACACTCTTAACTAGTATTTTCAACTTTAATGTCATCTTATCCCATATCGTATTCGAGTCACCGTGTATTTCTCCTAAAACTTGTTCCCTGCCCTCTACTTAAATATGTTTTGTTTTTCATCAAACTTCTACCATTTAATTTTAGGAGTTGTGCATATTTTCATTCTATTGATACTATGTTCGACATCATATCCAATACTAATTATACTATTAACTTAGGTTGGGTAGTTAAATTTTCTCCAAGGATGACCTTACAATCTTTACATATCTTTTTATCCTTTCCTAACCATAAGAAAGTTTACAACTTATTATTCTCACTTTTGAACGTGCTCAATTGTTCTTCTTTTTTATACAAAAACGTATTTGCTAATATAAGGTCAATAGTCATATGCAATCGCAAAATCCAATATAGTTTTTAGTTCTTCATTGCTTTTTCCAAACTCATAACCCTTATGGACCCTATTATACTCCTTATTTTTCACTCTGACATGTCAATTTAGATCTACTATTAAAATCATTTTATTTGGCGGAATATTTTGTAATATCTCATCTAGGTCCAAAACTTAGGTTCAGTGTTTTCATCTAATGTTACTTGAAGTGCATATCTGTTAATTACATTAATAGTTTCTTTAACCACCATCCCTCTTTTCCAACTACTCATGCTTCATCATCCTTTAGCAAACTATCTACAACAATATCTACTACATTTCTTATTTTATTTCTTCTTGTATACCATAACTTCAAAAATTCTCGCCTATCCATTTTGTCTCTTATACACACAGAATATTAATTCTTCTCTTAATCATCATCGTATTTACTACTTCATGGCTTTACTAGTGAGCGTTCCAAAATTTCATAATCCAAATCTTAGACAACTAATTTTCTTATAATATTTATTCTTTAGCTAACCTATGGTGTGAGCCGAAACGTTATAGTCAAACCCTACAACACATCCCTTCCGGGAACAACCTAGTATTAGCACAATAGCTTGATAAATCCATTCGAATATTTGCTAAAAGTCTATGTTGGTCGGCAACCCTCGCTCTTTTTGGGTAAACATACAAAGTAAATAATTAATAAGAAATTAAACACCCAAAACATTGGGCTAAACCAAATGAAACTCAACTTATAAGGATAACAATTAATTTTTGTGGAAAGATAATATCCCTAAATATAATGCTAAATATATTTTATAAATAATAGGCACATGGTTATGTAAATTATGGGGTATGATAGTATAATTAATTTCCAAAAAAGTTGGCTAGTTTTTTTAGAAAAATCTTAGATTTAGTAGGGAAATTAAGGGTGTGTTTGGTTATCCCTGTTTTCATTTTCATTTTCTAGAAAATACACATTTTCTAAAAAATAGAAAATAACTTTTAGATATTCTCTATTTTTTCAGAAAATGCTATCTCTTTTTTTTAGAAAACAGAGATGGAAAATACAAATCAAACATTACTTTTTCAAAAATGCACATTTTCCAGAAAATAAAAATAGAAAACATTCAAACCAAACGCCCCTTAAGGTTTTTTGTTAAAAAATTCTGTGTTATTTTTTTAAGAATAAATTAGATTATGAATCTATAAAAGGGTACAAGATAGTGTGTATTAGATGAGCTTTGAGTTAATCAAATTTTCAATTTCCAACACGGTATGAAAGTGTTAGGCTCAGTTTTGGATTCCCTTCTTCCCACCTTCATCAATGTTTTCTTCTTTTTTTTGTTTGATTTCTTCTCTAACGACAAAATAGAATATTACTCAGGTTCCTTTTACCAACTTTCATAGTTGAACTCCATTCCCGAATCTTCATCATTGATAGTTTATCTTTGTTGCTCGACCTTATTGCCAATTTTCCTTGTTTTCCACCAGTTTTTCTGTAAGGTATGACTTATAAAAATGTTAAAAGTTGTACAAACATATGTTACAATACAGTAAGAAGAGATCATTCAATCTCAACAATCTGGAGAATTGTAAAATATCTAGATTGCCTATAAAATTGAATGGAAAAAATATATCTTAAGTGGTCCCAACTTGTTCATACTATGCTTATGCTTAAAGGAAAGCAAAAGCTAAGTCATCTTATGGGTATAAGATCAAAACTTGGATATCCTAGTTTGAAGCATGGAAAAGAAGATTCAATTATTATAGTGTGGTTATGGAATTCAATGGTTCTTGAGAATAGTGACATGTGTATGTTCTGGACTAATGCAAACCACATTTAGGACAAACATATTCAAAAGAAAGAGATGCAAGTAGAGTATAAGAGATCAAGGTGAAAAACAAGGCTGCTAAACAAGGTAATACACTTATGGCAATAACTAGATCATTGTAAGGTTATCAAAATCAAATGTTTTGAAAATGTTGTTCTAAAGAACTTCATTGAGCAAGATTGAATTTATGATTTTCTTGTAGATCTTAATTCAAGTTAGAATCCATGTTGTTGATAAGCAAGAACTTCCGTGCTTTAATAAAGTGGTAATACTGGTTCAAGGGGAGGAGAGCAAAATAGGACTTATACTCCAATCACAAAGCATGAAAAGCGCTGCTAGGTAGCCAGTGGTGGCAATAATTCAAACACAAATTCAGAAAAAGTATTATTTCCTCAAAGTAGAAAACTTGGACAACCAAAGGCTCCTAAATCATGAAAGTCACGCATACTCGTGAGCGGTGTTAGAAGCTTCATGGCAAACCACCCAACCAAGAGTGGGACAAGAAAGAGAACACAAAAAAAAAAGGATCAATGGTTAAGTGCATATGGCGAAGCAATACCAAAGGAATCAGGTGGACACAACCAAGAAGAGGTAGAGCGACTAGGATCCTTTATTGGTAACTTTAACAAGACCTCATGTGCTATTTCATTGGTGTACTTAGGTATGTTTCCGTCCTCTATTGGATTAAATGTCTTGGGTACAACCTTTTTCAAGTTTTGGATCATGGATTCAGGAGCTACTGTTTTTCCATGTATTTCCTATGTCCAGTGATAGGAAAATAGTCATAGCTAATGGTTCTTTAACTGTAGTAGGTGTAGAGGATATTAAAATAAGTCCATCATTAATCTAGAAAAAAATCTTATAAACCTTATCCATATCCAAAACTAACTCAAGATTTATGTTGCAATGTTATTTTTATCATAGTTATTGTGTATTTCAGGACAAGGATTCAAGGGAGATGATTGGACATGCTAAAGATTGAATAAACTTTACTATCTTGAACCTTGAATCAATCAAGCATTACCAAAAACATGTTATATTACTCTTTAGTTTTAGAACTTTATTTGTCTAATAATAATAAGATTTGGTTTCACCACCACCAATTGGACATCCATCATTTAGAAACATTAAAATTTTGTTTCCATCTTTATTCCAAAGTATATATATTGAGAGTTTCCATTGCGAAGTATCAAAACTTGTTAATTGCAAGTGTATGCCTTTTCCATTAAGAAATTTAAAAAAAAAACTCTTTTTTATTTCATTGACAATGATATTTGAGATCCTTCTACTACTCCTAATGTTCCTGGGGCAAAATAGTTTATCTTCATTAATGATTGTAGTAGTATTTTCTTTTTTACTTATGATGTTAATATGTCCTCCCAATTTTTTGTTCCATGATTAAAAATTAACTAGGGGTTAATATCAAAAAGTTTAGAATATGATAGGGATTATCCAAACATATTCGCTCCAGATAATTTTATCCCTACAATATTTGAGTGTGCATCATTTGTTCATGTGCATAATCAAAATTAGAGCGGAGTTAGACCTAAAAGCATGAAAAGGTGTATTTGTAGGTTATTCCTCAATTCGGAAAAAGCAAAAAATATCCTCCATTAAAAAAGTTATATGTGTTGGCATAGATTACTTTCAAACAAATATCTATTTCACCACACCTTATGTTTAAGAGGAGAATTCCATACTAGAAGATGAGGACAAAAAATTCTTACTCGATCCTTCATTACTCCCAATGAGTCCATACTAAATCATGTGTTTCTGAATCTATATCAAATCCTTTGTCTAGCCTGTGCATCAAAATCTCAACTCTATCATTGAGAATCACTTGACAAGGCATATTTAAGAAGATAATTGTCCCTAAACTAACACAAGTCCAAGAATCTAAGACAAATCCTGAATATGAGATAACAATTTATAATTCTTCATTAGAAGTTAAAACTGAATCTCATATAGGTGATGAGGACCTGAGCTTTCTCAATGTTGTTAGGAAAGGAAGTAGAACTGACCTTTATATCCTCTTAGGAATTTCCTATCCTTTGAACATTTTTCATCATCACATAAAGTCTACTTGTTTAACCACTATTATCATCTCTACCACCTTATCTTAGACATTATCCAATGAGAAATAAAACAAACCATGAATGAAGAAATAAATGCATTAAGGAATAACCAAATGTGGGAATTGGTGAAGTTGCCAATAAGAAGAAAAAAAAATGTAAATGGGTCTATACAGTGAAATATAAAGTGAATAAATCAATAGAAAAAAAAAAGATATAAAGCAATCTTCGTAGCTAAGGGCTATACTCAAACCTATGACTCATTATCTAGAAACTTATGCTCCAATTGTAAAAATGAAAACGGTTAGAATTATACTATCTTTGCAGCTAATTATAGTTGGGAGTTACAATAATAAGTTAATGTCAAGAATGTATTTTTGCACAGAGAGCAAGAAATTTATATGGTCTCACTAAAATAAGGAAATAATTTGGATGCTCATATTGTATATAAATTGAAAAAAGTCTTATATGGACTTAAGCAATCACCACGAGCATAGTTTAGCATATTTATGAGAATTATAATTGTCATAGGAGTATAAACAAAGCAAGGGGATTGCATTGTTTATTGATCAATCTTCTTCAAGGGGAGTCACAACGCTCTTAATGTAGGGAGAATCAAAACGGTCACGCTCTTAGTTCGTATTAATGATATAATAGTAATGATTATAAAGAGAGACAATTTAGTGTTTGGTGAAGGAGTTTAAAATCAAAGTATTAGGAAGGATGACATTTCTTAGCTGGCTCACTTTGAACAAGCTCTCTTAAAGAAACAAACAAGACAGCATTGCAAGCTATCATATGCTCCAATATACCCCAATACCTAGATAAGGAAATGTATCAATGTCTCATAAGAAGACTTATTTATTTATCTGCCTCATACACCTCATACACGACTAAACAACATAGCGGTTACTCAATTCATGCATAATGCAAAAAACAAATTTATTTGCAAGCAACTCACCAAGTATTACAATATCTCAAAGAAGGGGTATTTTGTTTTAAAGAAATGGAAGTTTAGTGTTGAAGGCATATATGGATGTTGATTATACTAGGTCAACAGTTGCAATGGTTGACATAAGGTAACCTTTCTTAGAATTAACCACGTGACATGGAGCAAGAAACAATATCTAATAGCGCAATCTAGTGTAGAGGCAGAATTCCAAGTAATAGCTTAAGGTGTGTATAAGGTACTTTGGTTAAAAATCATCTTAGAATATTTAAAGATCAAGTGGGATGACCCAATGAGACTGTTGTAATAATAAGCTTGTGATTAGTGTAGCTCATAATTCAGTACAAGTACAACAAGATCAAACCAAAAAGACACTTCGTCAAAGCGAAGCTAGAGAGCGAATTATTTATACCCCTTATATATCCAGGCAACTTGTAGATATTCTTTTTTTTCTTTTGTAGATATTCTTACTAAAGTATTAAGTAGTTCAATATTTTAAAGTATTATATCTAAGCTAGGAATGATAAACATTTATTTACTAGCTTGAGGGGAAGGATCAAGAAACATGATTTTGTAACTAGGGATGTAAAGGAGCCAAGCTCTGGGTTGAAACTTATTTCTTTACTTATCGAGCTTATTTAAGCTTATTTATTAAAAATCTTATCAAGCTTAACTAATAGTTTTGTTGTCTTTATAAACTAGGCTACACTTTTATCTAATTCTTGAAACTCATATTATTCTATTATTTTAGCATATTATAGATAATTTAAATTATAGTTATAAATTACATGTATTTAAATAAAAAATTACGAAGTAAATTTATAATTAAATTTTACACAAATTAATAAATAAATTTATTCATAAATTATTCATGAACATTAGTGAACCAAACTTAATAGTATTCAAGTTTGTTTATTTTTATATTGTTTTCCTATTGAACGAACTTTAAACAAGTTTTACCCAACTTGTTGACGAACATCCGATTCATTTATGGGATCATTAACAAACTAATTTATAACCATGAATATCCATAAAAATAAGACTGAAAATATTCCATGATTTATGGGATTATGATTCCATAAATTATAGAATATAATAGAGTTGCTAGTTTCTATAAAAGATTTAGTTTTAGTTTTTTAGAAAAGACAGTCAAAGAAATTCTATTTTACGAAGAATAAGTCATATTATCAATCTATAAAAGAGGGTTAGGATCCCATATATTGGCATATATTAGATTAGTTTTGCATTAATATAAAAATGATTTTTTGTGTACCTGTAGGCAACCATCATCACAACCAACAGCCCAAAAATTGGCATTTCCAGCTAAAACAGTTACTTTTCCAGATATGTGATCAGACCACAGAGTTTCAGATCCTTGTGTGCAACTTATTTCAGTTTCTTTAGTGGAAAATGCATTACCAACACCGATCACGTCATGGGCAGAATGCTCAATAGGCTTTGCTTCCAAGCAGATTGGTAAACTGTCTTCCATATTTTTCTTATTAAATACTCGAATTGAAAGAGAATTGCAGGTTGATAGAGAACTTGGCATGCCTATACACCCTATATGTTCTACATTAACCCTTCCATCAGTGCTAGTCAGAGCTGGTGTTTTCTCAATAAGAAGACTTTCAGTGATGTTAGCTCTTGCTGTGATTCCAGAACGCTCCTTAGATCCACAGTTGTTAAGCTTGTCAGAATAGCTGTGTGTCTCATAGCTTCCACTAAATGGTCGCTTTAGGGAAGCATCTTTTACCCCACCATCAGCAGCTACATTTTGATTGTCCTTTGTTTGCTCCAAGGCCAAGGGACAGAATTCTGCAAGTTGAGCATGAACTGCAGACTGGTTTTCCTGGTGTGCTGGAACTCCAACTGCTTCTGGTATAATTCGTTTTCGGCCATCAGGACGGCGATACTCTCTTTGTTTTGGAGGACTTGATAACAGCGCAGATGCAATAGTATTTGAACCATCATTTATAGCCCCTTCATTTTTTCTACCATCTCCAGTCTGGGCATCAGTACTCTTGTGAATTGGTTGGTTAATAATTGGATTTACTGGATCTGTGGAAGCTTTTCCAGATATTTGATTTTTCTCAACAGTAGATGTTACTTTTTTGCTCGCTGTTTGCTTAGCGGAGACTGCTTCTAGCACTAACTGTGCAGCACTTTCTGCTAAGTTTGATTGCCTTCCTCTGACATCTCCATACCGACTTCTCTTTATTTCATCCAGCTCAATATCATTTAACCTGTGTCCTAGCTCCTTCACCTCAAAATGAAAGGAGGCTACTGTGCCATCCAAAGAGCAAGCGAAAAGAGTATAGCCATCTGGGCTCCTGCCAGCAAAGAGATAAAATTAGGTTGACTATGAAGCAGACATGAAGAGACAAAATGGCAAGCTTGTGTAAAAGAAAAGTCTATTACCATGATAAGTCAACAACACTTTGTGTAAAGAAGTGTTTAGCAACAAATAAGGGGCGGGCACTTGCCGTCGTCCACACAGTTATAGTGCGGTCCTGACTTCCAATTGCAATAACGTTATATGGTTGGAGCTCTCTTGATGCAGCCTTAGAAGATCCATTGGTCCATCCAGCAGGTGCAGAGTTTGCTTCTTGGGAATTAGAAAATTGTTTCCGGAACATGGAATGGTTAAACTTTACCACAATAACAGGAGCGTTGTGACCCAGGAAATCAAAGGTAGCAGACCATTCACCTCTTTCTAGAACAGGGGCTGAATGCCTGGGTTTCTGAAAGCCATGAGTAGTAGTGATGAAATGGCCACACGGTGACCACCCAAGGCGCCTGAAAAATGTAGAACCAAGCTGGAAAGAGAAAAGGTATTATAAATAGACTAGTGAAGGATGACGTCTTTACTAACACATAGCAGATAGGTTTGTGAAAAAAGTTGCAATAAATAGAAACCATTACGCACCGACTTTGACCAGTGGCCTTCTGTCTTATGTGCCAAGCTCCAATCACTAGTTCTCCATATTATTACAGTTTTGTCATCTGACTGGCTAGCTATGAAAGTACCAATAGGATCCCAAGTAACCCCTTTGACTAAGCTGGAATGCCCTCTTAGTACAGCAGTGCAGATGCCAGTGGTAACGCTCCAAATGTGAATAGTATTATCCAAGCTACCACTAGCTAGTGTTGAGTCATCAGGAGACCAATTGAGATCTACCTATTTTAAACATAATAGGAAACTCCATTAGACAAGCATGATCAAGACTAAATAAACAAATGAATAATATATTGGTGTTCATAACATCAAAAATTGAAATCTCAAAGGAAAATTTTCTAATTACCACATCTGCAGTATGGCCTCTCAATGTCATAGTAACTTTCCAATTTTCTACATCTGGAGGCTCTCCGCTGCCAAATTCAGTTGTACCAGATCCAGGCTTTTTCTCATGAATAAGAATTACCTGATCATCAGATCCAGAAGCAAGGAGCCTACCATGCTTAGCCCACCTAACACAATTAACTGACCCAAAGTGGTCCCGCAGTGTAGCCAGCACTTTAGGAGTTGAAGAATCATTTTCAGAGTCCCCCTCTACTGATTTCATGTTCCATATTCGAACCTTCATGAAAACCAGGAGAAATTAAAACCAATGTCTATTAATGTAACAAAGGTTGGTGTATAAAGTCAAATCATAAAATTGTTAGTTGCAGTATTGTTAAGTGATAAAAATATTTTGTCACAAATTGCCTAACTATCTGTCCTAATACTTGTATAATTCAACATCAAAATTTAACTTAAACACAACCTCATCTACCCAAACACTAAGGGAAAAAAAGACAACATAAAGAATCAGCAGCATCGCACCAGGACAGCATGCACAGTATAAACTTCAAGCTGTTTCAAATTACATTCCTGAAATTCCTGAAGTATATATATATAAATTTTAAACTGTCCATGGTAACAAAGTATTCACAAATAAGACTATGTACAAAGTAACCAAACCACTGTAACTGGAGAATGCGAGCTCTCGCAGTGTAAGCAAAAAGTCGAAGTCAAACAGGTGTAACAAATCACGTCAATACTAGTTCATGCGAAGACGAGGATAGAGATACCAAATCAACTTTAAGTCATAATGGGGTGGTAAAAAGGAAAGGCATGCTTAGTAGAGACCACTAAAAGATTAGAAGAAGAAAAGAAGCGTTGAAAAACAAATTCTCACCTTGTGATCACCTCCACCAGTTGCAAACCTGACACCGCCGGCTTGGATATCAACGGAGAAGATCTGCATCCCCTCGTGTCTAACCCAGCTAGGCTTCTCCGTTATCATCCTCTTCGACCCGTCCCACTAAGCCTTGAGCGAGACTGCCTGCCCCCACTTCAGAATTCGAATTCCCAAAACCCTAATGCGAGTTCAAAAGACGCCAGAGAGAAAAGGGTGAGAAATCGGTGGAGAGGCAACTTCGAAACCCTAGTAAGCAAGAAGTGAAGGGAGAAGATTTAGGAGTGTTTGGAAGTGACTACGAATCTAATCCATGTTTGAATATGATCAAGAGGAAAAAAGAAAAGAGTGGTAAAAATCAATAAATCGCCATAAAAATGGAGTTCGATGAACATTTGCCTTTGGATAATATTTACTGATGTCGTATTGGATCTAACAATGTCATAATGCTAGTGGATCGGGTTGGCTTAATGGTACATGTTTGATCCTGCTTATTAAACAAACCCTAATGGAGGCGGATAAAAACTCCTCCATACAAGAAAGAAAAAAAAAATCAATATAATTAGTGAATTAGATTTTCTTTTATTTCTTTCTCTCTCTCCCTCTTTGTGCCACCATTGTCATGTGCTAAATCGTAAGTGCACAATTTAATTGGCAAGTAAGAAAATATTGATTTATACGGAGTATTGATTAAACACTAGCTGAGTTTGTAAAGAAAACTATCAAGATGATCAAAATTTGTGTAGTCGCAAGTGCAAGAGAGAGAAATAGTTGAGAGAGTAAGAGAGAGGGCATAGGGCAGCGGAGGTCAAGAGAAAAAAAGTGGTCAAAGGGGGAAGTTAGAATTGGTTGCAACGATTCAAGTACTTCAATTTCACTATGATACTTATAAATACCCAATCTATGTTTGATTTCATATCCTCAATAGTTGTTTATGTAGGTAAACTATCCTAGGGTATCCGATGTGGACTTTTGGAACTATACCGACGTATCCATTCTAATTCATCGTTACTTTTTGAGCGACAAAGTTGAGGGATTGCTTTCTTTAGGGGGGTCGCTATCACATAATCTCACACCCTTGAGTTGTCTTCTCTTACTTAGGATTAAGCAATCAGTTTAAATCGAATTGACCAAACCGATTAAACCAAAAACTGAACTGACTAAACTTTTTCCTTACCAACCGAACTAACTACACTTTTTTAAAAAAAAAACTAAACCAGCCGAACCAAACCGATAAAGCATCGATTAATTCAGTTCTCGAATAAAATAATCAATTTGGTTTGGTTTGGTTCTAGTTTAGTTCGATTCAACTCATAATATCAATTTGATTTAGTTTGGTTTACTTCTGGTTTGGCTCGATTCAACTCATAATATCGGTTTAATTAGTTTAATTGCTTTAATCAAATTTTGATTTTCAAACATGAAAATCATAGTGATTAAACCAATATAACCGATATTTATATAAAAAAAATTTGAATTTCTAAATTAACATAACTGAACTTTTAACATTGGTTGGTTTTGTCGTTTAATTCGATTTAACTAAACTTTTGCTCACCGCTACTCTTATATGGTGACAAATTAGAACCGATCCATTAAGATCTATGACAACCTATTACTCCTCATGACATATTGATATACTCTCGTAGTTGACTCTCCACGTCTCAAGTTTTTATGAGTCAGAGGATTATGATCTCCTTTAGGTACATCCCTAGACCTCATGGAATCAGACTCTTGTACTTTTGGTATTAAGATCGTTTGTACATAATAGGGTCAGACCATAAACAAACATATCATAAAACATGAAAATGATCAAATACATAGTTCATGCATCAACAATCACATCATAGTTAGTCCCTACTCATATAATCCAAAGATCTACTCTATGGAGAACGAAAATACAACCAAAAGATAAAGAATATTGTAATCTTAAACTCAATACATAAAATGGAGAGGAGAGAATGCTTATCAATGCCTTGCTGATCTTCTGGGATAAAATTCTTACTCCGGAGGTGGACAAATCGTCGAGATGGATGAAGATGGCTACTCAAGAGTTTCTCCTAGAGGATAAAAGCCTTCCCAAGGAAGGAGCGGAGTCTCCTAGTCCAAGATTCTCTTAAAAACCCAAAAAATCCACTTAAATAGTCTTTCTCTAGGCGCTAATATGGGCCGTGACGACGGGCTCAGGTGGCCATGGTGGTCACTATGAATTCCTTCAGGGGCTGCCACTGACTCTGCCAGCGGGCATGAGCACCTATGTTGGGCTCACATCGTAGCTAAATTTCTGGCATGGTCACACATGTATGGATATGGGAAAGACCTAGGATTCAACATGGGCGATGCTTGTTAGCACGACCCCTAGTGGCAAGTCTTTGAAATTTGGCTTTTAGCATCGATTTTGCTCTTTTTTATGCCCTATCAAAAGAAAAACATGAGAATGGTTCTTCGAACTAGGAAAATATTAAAATGAAGCACAAAGAGATAAAAATGATATATGCATATAAAATGGGATAAGTTATGCATCAAAACATAATAAAAGACCAATATAAAATATGTGCATCATCGCCCAAGGGTGATGCCACCCTTGCTGCCAACGTCTCCTAGACTTGTTAGCGTTGTCTACCCCCGCCAACCCTTTGGCCTCTTGCTGCCGACACCCCCTCAGGCTGTTAGTCCCTTCCTCCAACCTTCCCAGCTGCCAGGAAGCAACACAGTGTTAGTGCAAAATGCACTAATAATCAAACTTATATTTTGATATATATCAAAGAGTTTAAAGTATATGAAAACATGTATTTGATATGCTTGTTAAGTGTGTAGACTGAATTGACTTAATGAATCTTACAAACCAGATACTAGATAGAAAGTCCAGATGGGTCAAGATGACTAGACTGGTATAAAGTCTAGATAGGTTAGAAGGACTGGACATCTGGCAAGATGACTCAGTGGGTCACTGTAGACCAGACATAGAGGAAAGGAAAGACCTAGTAGGTTAGAAATTTGAAATCAAGCATGGAAGTTTGACAAATGGTAAGTAAGATAAGTCATTGGAATGGAAAGAACCAATGAGGATGAGTCTCAATTGACACTTAGGTGCTGATTTAACTTAAAGTTAACATAAAAGTCTAAGTTGAGATTATACAAAAATTCTAGTCAGCTTTTGACAAGATTTTATCATGCACATATTTGTTCTAACTCTATTTTACAGGGTAAATATCATATTTGTGCTAACACTATTTTATAGGAAATAATTATTAATAAATGGTTATGTTGACTAATAGAGTGGTTCCATCAATGAATCTGTGAAAATCTAACATAGTTCATATCCAAATAAAAAAGATAAAAGGAAAAATTAGTTTCATTGATTGATCAAGGTGATTAGTTAACAAATCAGAAATTTCATTGTGATAAAACTAGATTGGATCAGAGAACAAAAGGTAAAAAAAGTTTCATCGACTGATAGCTATGCTCAGTTGATAGATCAACAAATTT
>JBAMIB010402137.1:0-20185 GCA_037177415.1 Kaempferia rotunda | reverse complement strand
TCCTGTATTCACCAATTGCTTGGTTGAATCATGAATGCACTTCCCCATTTGAAGAAGGATAAAATGGTAAAAATATAATAATTTAATTAAATTTTAATAGATTCCAAATTAAGAAATTCAATTCAATTCTATTATTTACTAACTCTTTCTAAATCAAGGAATTAAATTAAATTTATGATGATATTCAATTCAATTCCATTACTTAAAAAGTTTCCAAACGGGATGTAATAGGGTAGCAAATCTTACAATATAAAGATCCAATTTACTTTTGATAGCAGGTGAAAACTACTAGACCAATCGATCGTTCTAGATTGAACGTTAATCATTTTTTATGCAGTAAATATGAAAAATTTTTTTAGAATGGAACTAAAAACAAAAGTTATTATTATTATTATTATCTTTTCCAATGTTTATCGGATCCCAATAGTTTTGGATTATTAGGAATTGTCGATGTCACCCCGCACGTTACAGAGGAGCAGAGTGATATATTAAATATAACGGCGTTACGAAGCCAATAAAGAGCCGTATCGAATCCAATTCACCGTAAGAGGACACGCGATAAATACGATGGCAGCGGCTGCGGTGGCCACTGCATCGCTCCTCGCAGCATCTCGTTTCTCCCACGCCGCTTCTTCCTCCTCCTTCGCTTTCCCTCACCGTTACCCCGCCGCCATCCTCTGCTTCGTACGGCTTCAACGCCGCTCTTCATCTAACGTCTTCCGTCGCCGGTTCGGTCGTATGGGTCACTCCACCGCCGCCGCTGCCGCCACGAGCGCTAGTCTCGGGCTGACCAAGCCCAACGCCGTGGAGGTCCCTCAGGTATTCCCCTTATTTCTGGATCCCCTTCCATGGTATTCTGTCTGGTTTTTTTTTCTCGTTGCCCTTCTGTTTTGGGTTGCTGACCTTGAGTCGAGAATGAAAGCTAGACTTTGAACTTTAATGTTTATTCATTTCTCTATACCGATTTTTTGAGTTCGTCGATGATATACCTTTATCTTATGAATTGTATCTTTGATCGTTCCCATTTTACTCAAAAGGTACAATTTTCTGTCCGATCGAATGGATCTTGTTTCCGTATATTATTGATATGTAGATTGTGGCCGCTTCTGGACTAATTGACAATGCAAATGCATCGTAAGATGGTCGACTTTTTTTTTTTCCTTTATTGGATTTTGAAAAAGGTTAACTTGTGGTATAGTTGGCAGCCAGACGAGCACCATAAATTAGTGGCAAGTAAGGATTTCTTGATAAAGCTTTTAACTTTCTTCCCATGTGATATAAAAAGGTTAATTTGAGCATCCATGATCTATCTACGAGCCCATCTTGGACTGATCTGTAACTATTTTTCTTGTTTATTGTCGGTTTAGGTAATTCGTGAATTGTTGTTGTTATTATTGTTATTACTTTGAAAAAAATAATTAAAAGTAAGCCTTTTCTTCCTCGATAATGTTATCGCTATTGGTGGTCCCCTATAAACAACTTTGAGTCATCTGGGATTGAGTTTTAACTTATCATGTTGATCACTGATCCGCTTATATGTCTATTCTCATTTTCTTTTCTTTTTCTTCCTGTAGGATGATCTAAGACGTTTTGTTGTTGCTTCTTCGATTCACATTCCAGTTATAGCTTTTTGATATGGAAGAATGAAATACTAAACATAATTGTGGTTTCCAGTGTTTTTGGCTAAAGAATGGTCAAATATACTACTTTATATAATTGTATAAAGATACCACTTTTATGTAATTGCGGGTTCCAGTGTTTTCCATGTCATTCTTGGTATTAGCTGTTAGAAAACACACGGCCATTATTTTGTATCATTTCTCTGGTAACAAAATGAAGATAAGCATCCCCTGTCAATCATGTTCCAATAGTTTTCTATGTAAGGCAAGGGAACTAGGAAACGAAATTGAAACTGATGTTAGTTTGACAGAATATCTTCTTGGTTCATAGACCAAATTATTGTTGTGGCCATTTAGTGGCCTTGACTTAATTTTATGGCCTTAAGGCACATTTGACATCAAATGTCTTATGTCCATTAAGGGCATTGGATAAAATGTTGTTTTCCAATTTTGTTCCAATCTGTTCATCAAATTTGTTTGAGAAACACACATTTTACATTGAGTTCCAGAGAACTTTCTCTCATGAAATTGTAATGGTAACTTTGTAAAAAATTGATATAAAACTTGCGGCAATCTTTTCCTAATAAGTTGATTGTTTGTCTAATTGACATTTTCCATCTTTTTTTCCAATTGTTTGTAGATTATATTTGCTGCCAAGGAGGTTGATTCTGTAGAATGGAAAGGAGACATACTTACGGTGGCTGTATCAGAGAATGACATGAAAAAAGATCAAGATTCCAAATTTGTGAATTTAATCCTGAAGAAACTGGATGAGAAGCTAAGTGGTCTTTTGGCAGAAGCTTCAGCAGAGGAAGATTTCAGTGGAAAGTCTGGCCAATCTACAGTTCTCAGGCTACCTGGGTTGGGTTTCAAAAGGATAGGCTTACTTGGGCTTGGGTCTTCCTCATCCAAAGTATCTGCTTATAGAGGCATTGGGGAAGCTGTTGCAGCAGTGGCAAAGGCTACACAAGCAAGTAATGCTGCTGTGTGTCTTGCGTCATCAGATGGGCTGTCAGAAGAATCAAAAGTAATAGCTGCTTCAGCCATTGCATCAGGTTGTTTTTTTAATGCCATTTCGTTTTATGGACTGATATATCCTTTGAAATACATCTAACAGTGGAAAAAGGTGTCTATTTTCAAGGATACGTTTGAAGCTAGGATAGTTTGATTGAATATTGTTCCTTGAGTTCCCCTTGTTTTGCTTTGTAGGAACTGTGCTTGGAGTGTTTGAAGACAACAGATTTAAGTCAGAATCCAAGAAGCCATTGCTTAAAACAGTGGACATCATTGGTTTTGGTTCTGGATCAGAGTTGGATCAGAAACTAAAGTATGCAACTGATGTCTGCTCCGGAGTGATTTTTGGTAAAGAGCTTGTAAATGCACCTGCAAATGTGCTAACTCCCGGTAAGTGAGAAATGATACTGAATCACGTTTCTTGTTATTCATAGTTTTAATCCTACCAATTCTCCCTTTTATATTGCATATGTAGTGTGTTGAGATTGTTTTAGTAACTTCTTATGCTGTCAGGTGTAATGGCTGAAGAGGCTTCAAAGATTGCCGCATTATATAGCGATGTTCTTACTGCGACAATATTAGATGTTGAACAATGCAAAGAATTGAAGATGGGATCATATTTAGGTGTTGCTGCTGCTTCTTCTAACCCTCCTCATTTTATCCACTTATGCTATAAGCCTCCTGGTGGTGATGTAAAGAGAAAATTGGCAATCGTTGGGAAGGGTTTGACGTTTGACAGGTATAATGATTATCTTGTGTAAGAAATCCTTTGCATAGAGAGGTAGGATGTAGCCATCATCTGTAAGAAGTTCTTTTTTTTTAAACAAAAATTGTAGTGGCCTTTTTTTCAATTATTTTGTTGCTCTTCCTGTGCTCTTGCCTAAATGGTAACTTCTCCTCATATTGTTTATCATTGTTTTTTTATCGTGATTATGTCTATTTATGCTACTGCAGTTAAGGAATTTTCTCAAACTAGTTGTTTTTGACCAGCAAGCATCGCGCTAAAAATTATGCAAATAATGGCATTCATTAAACGAATAAAGTTATCTTTTATGCTGTTTTTGTTTCTCCAGTGGTGGTTACAACATCAAGACTGGACCAGGCTGTTCAATTGAGCTCATGAAATTTGATATGGGAGGTGCTGCAGCTACTCTTGGTACCGCTAAAGCATTGGGGCAAATTAAACCTCCAGGTGTAGAGGTAAGTTTAGTAACTTTGGTGACAAGGAAACAGTCTACAAAGATGCCATGTGTTTCAAATATTTTGTTCAGATCTGAGATTTGTGTGTGTGTGTGTGTGTGTGTGTGTGTGTGATTTTACAGGTTCATTTTATTGTGGCTGCTTGTGAAAATATGATTAGTGGCACAGGCATGAGACCAGGTGATATTTTCACTGCTTCTAATGGGAAGACTATTGAGGTATAGTTTTTAGCCTTTAAAGTTCATATATATTTGGATATTTATGCATAGGGATCAATTGATTCCATCAATTTAGTGGATAATCATCCCAAAGATTTTTGTATCTTAATTTGATCAAGATATAATTGTTTTCCTTCCATTTTGTTTTCTGTTTGTCATTGCTTTTATCATATTGCAGTTTGGTTATGAGAGATTTTATGTTTACTTTGATTACTCCTAAGCATCTTTAGGAGGCTATAAGAGCTAGCTTCCATCTGCATTAGTTTGAAGGCCATTCAAAGCTGAAGTTTTTACTCTCTTTCTCTTACTGTTTAATCTTGTTTGAGCTCAACGTCTTTTCTGAAACTAAACTGTCTAAATCTGTTGCATGAGTATTTACTGCATTATGGAACTCAGTCTCATTACTAGCTATTTTTACTTGCCATTTTGGAGATCTGAGGGACGATAGCTATTGTTCGTCTCTACTGTTTTCTTAGTTACATTATTTGTTCTTTGGAATAAATTGTATGTATCTAGAGTATTTTCTGCATTTTCTTCCTAATATTTTGTACAATAAATTTCTTGTCATAAAATACGCTTCACTTCACTTCACTCTGAAGATCTTACGTAACTTTGGTAATTAAACGATCGAATGGTTCTCTTGCTAACATCATTATATTAAATCATTATTTACTACATTTTCCCTAAATTTGAATTTCTTCTTTCTTTTCCAGGTCAACAATACTGATGCTGAAGGACGGCTCACACTTGCGGATGCTTTGGTTTATGCTTGTAACCAAGGCATCGAAAAGGTCTAATCATATCGCATTATACTAGTTTACGACAAGAACGATAATTTAACAAGTTATTTGACTATGCATATCGGCTCGATTTGTATAGTGTATCAAACCAAGTTAAAACCAAAGATTATCCAACTTAAATTTGTATTGACCTCTAGACCTTTGGAGAGTGTTTGCTATAGACAAGTTACTTATTGCGCATACTGACTGTGTTATAAGACGGTGTTTAACAGTAATTTTTTTTTTTATGACGAATCAAATCCTTGACTATGAATGAACTTATACATGTTTATCCTAGAAAGGGCGATAAAAGCAATGTAGCAGATGATGATAGAAAGTAGGTTATGTTTCTTCAGGTCTGGAGACATGATTCCTCTTATCGCGTAACCTTTCTAATGCAGGTTGTTGATCTAGCAACACTCACTGGTGCCTGTGTAGTTGCCCTTGGACCCAGCATTGCCGGTAAGGAGCCTCAATAATCTTCAACCCTTTGCAATGTGGTTGATTGTGGCCGCTAGTCTTCACAAGCTGCTCTCTTTTCCACAGGTTTCTTCTCTCCCAGCGACGATCTGGCCAAGGAGATTGATGCTGCGGCCGAGGCTACGGGAGAGAAGTTCTGGAGGATGCCTTTGGAGGAAAGCTATTGGGAGTCAATGAAATCGGGCGCCGCTGACATGCTGAACACCGGAGGTCGCCAAGGTGGCGCTATAACGGCCGCTTTGTTCCTGAAACAGGTCTGATGCTTCATGATTCTAAAAACCAATCCTGGATTCTTTCTTTGGAACTTGGAAGGAAACAGTTTGAGAGCAAAATAATCCATATTTGAGATTAACTACTCGGGTGAGCGATGATTTTAAACTAAACCCGCCTTATTTTCTTTCAGTTTGTCGACGAGAAGGTTCAGTGGCTTCACATCGACATGGCAGGACCTGTGTGGAACGATAAGAAACGTACCGCGACTGGATTTGGTGTGTCTACTTTGGTTGAATGGGTTTTGAAGAACTCTCAATAAGCATGTGGACAAGCATCAACATTGAATAATGTCGATCCCGGGTGCCTTCATGCTGATCTTCTTGACTTGCTTCGTGTAGTTGGACAAAGCTTTCTTATGAATTATGATCGTCGGTTGACTGTATTTGGATTTCAATAAGATTTTAAAATCGATGCTAAAATCAAATATTTACATATGATTTAATTTGATTATTTGAAATCGATTCAACCTAAAATGATATAACATTTTCTTCTAAGAACATAATTTTGTCTCATTTAGTTGTTTTTTTTTAACAAATGCCGCCCAAATAATGCGCGGGAAAAAGTTGAGTTTTTTGAAACATAAAATCTGAGCGGTGTTGGAGATGGACGCATCTCTGCCTTTGTTTTGGCGGAGCGGGGATGCAGCAATCCAGGATCAGCGCCTTCTTCAAGCCCTCCGATCGGAGGTGTTTCTTCTTCCTCCGATTTCTTGTCCATCTATCCCGATGCGTTGCTGACCCGGTTCTTGCAGCGATTGCGCCGGCGATCAAAGGCTTAAAGATGGAGGAAAAGCGGAATTGAAGGTGCGGAGGGATTCCTCTGGGATCCTCAACAAGAAGAGGAGTTACGCGCAGTACCATCTCGAATTAGGGCAGTCGGACTTCCTCCTCCACTCCTGCTCCGTCTGTGGGATGATGTACGCCTGCGGGGACGAGTCGGATGAGAAGCTCCATAGGGATTTCCACAAGAAATATTACGAAGGAATCCAATTTAAGGTAGATCAGACTCCTTCGATCTCTTCTCTATCCGCTTTCTGTTCCTTGTTTTCTAGCTTGTGTAATTTTGATCCGCAGGGCTTGCGCGACGAGAGAGTTGTCTCGACGTCTAGTGGAGACAATTGCCGCATTCTGTTGGTAGTCGATGGTGATCCTCCATCACACAGGCGTAAGGTTGCTGGAACACAGCTTGATCGCTTAATCTTGTTGTTTCTAGTGCTGGGAAATTGTTTGATGAAATGACTGAGAAAATGAAAATGCATCTTCTTGAATTTGATCATGCAAAAGTTTGGCTTTGTAATTATATTGCTTTGATGAAAGATAGCTGACACACATCCATGATTGCAGGTTAAGGAGGTGCTTGCAATCATGGAGAAGGAGCTTGGGTTCAGTGACGGTCAGCTTCTGAATAAGCAATGCAAAGTGAGTAACTAGTCTTTAATATAATAATCATGTTGTGACTTCATTGCTCTAATTTTATCTTATCGGAAAATGCAGGTTTATCTGTTTATTTCGAGTTGCAGGGTTGTCGGTTGCCTAGTTGCTGAATCGATAAGAATGGGTCATAGAGTTATAGAAAATTCTGCATCACGCAAATATACGGACCATCATAACGCATATTCTGATAAAATGCATCAAAAATTGGAAAGAAAAGGTCCAATTTTACAATTTGGAGGGATTAGTTTCAAGAGAGAGGTCATCAAAAGAAGTGATGGCAAGGACAAGGCGAGCATTGATGAGTGCAAGACTGGAGCTGTTCTTTGTGAGGAAGAATCTGTCCCTGCTCTTTGTGGCTTTAGGGGCATCTGGGTTGTACCATCCCAGAGAAGGAAGCGGATTGCCTCGCGACTACTGGATGCTGCAAGGTAATAGCTGCTTGGTATGTCATTAAAACCTAATCATGTGTTATCTGTATTTGTCATCCAGTCGAGAATTGTCGTTGCAAGTTGCAAATACTTGGTCGACAATGCATTGATTATTGTCTTGTGTTCATAATCATTTTGACCTCAATCTTACTTGCACTTCAGTGAATTCTTCTTGCATTTGACTCTGCTGTTTAATTTATCATTCATGTAGATGTTCATTATGAAATAATCTGGTTGATAATGAACATCGGTTGATGACATAATTTTGTGACTTTTTTCAGGCAGAGTTTTTCCCCGGGTCGAATATTGGAACCCTCACAGTGTGCCTTTTCTCCTCCAACCTCTTCTGGGAGAGCACTAGCATCCAGATATTGTAGTGGCAGTGCTTACCTAATCTATAGGGAAAAAGATGTCTGAGGTAAAACATATATCACTCTTTTTTAGCTTTAAATTTATATCAAATGATCACTTATTATAAGTTGAAATCCTGTTAATCACAACTATTTAACTAGATTATAGTGTTATTCTTAACTTTTAACTTTGAATTTATATCAAGTCTCCAAAATATCAGGAAAAATTTCAAGATACCTCTAAGATTTTGTTCGTTGCAATGCGAGTGAATCACACAGGGAGGATTTGAAGGGCAGATTCAGACATCAACCATGGAATAAGTGATTCGAGAAGCCCAGAGGGAGAAAGAGTGCTTGTTCATCTTGTTCGGTTGCCGCTATCTTCGTCTTCATTAGCAAGTTACTTCAGCATGAGAGTTTGATTGTGAATGTTCTCAATCACCTTGCTGGAACCTTCACTATTCAGTAGTGAAAATTGTAATTTTTTCAGCATTGTTCATCTTATATTTATCAACATGTTCAGTTCATCAGTGATCAGCAATGTTCAATTTCTTCAGTGTTCCATTATTTACACACTCAAAATGTTTATTTCGAGTACTAAGTCAACGAGCTGATTGCAGAACTACACAGAAGGTTTAGTTAACTAGGTTACATATCAGCTCGTTGACTTTCTTAAAGTCGTGTTGAAGTTCTTTCGAATTGATAGTTTTAGATCTAACAAGCTAGTTTAAGAATGAGCTTATTGGCAATCAAAATTGCACAATACAGATATTAAAGAATTGAAATTTGAATGAATTAAAGGCACTTAATTGTTCAAAAAACATTTCAACTCCAAAGTAATTTTTTAAATAGTATAATCCAATGTTATATAAGATTAAAAAATAATTCTGACAAATGAGACCACAAAGGGATTTTTGGCTTGAAAGCTAATCGGAGCGGCAGGATTTGCCGTAAAATGTGCTTATAACCTTCGGACGGTAGTGATCGATTAGCGGCAGGTAAATGTTTCAGGTCCTTAATTATTTCCATTGAGCGGTCTCTCCCCTCTTCGGTAGGGATCTGTGGGCGATTGGGATCGGGGAGTCATCGCCGGCGAAAGGGCCTTTCGATCCCGTTCCGTTTTCTTCATCTCGATCTCCGGTAAGACGATCCTCTATTCCTGCTCCGTGATAATTTCCTTTAGAGTTTCAGATCTCTTCGATCTCGCCGAATCCGGTAAATGTTTCCATTCTTATCGGGACAGAGAGGATTTTTTTTTTTTTTGTAACCATTCATATCTATCTTACTTTACCTTTGCTAACATATGCATGCTGCGAAGATTGGTAAAGAGATTTTGAGCCGTATTGGTTTTCTATGTTGTTGCTATGGGGCATTTGAGAGGGTAAAAGAAAATCTCTCTCTCTCTCTCTCTCTCTCTCTCTGTGGTTCTACTATAGGATCGGTATATTTGGTGGTTCCATGGAAAATCTTGGTTTTGACGAATGGAAATATCTTGTGAACTTTGGTACTGGATCTAAGACTTTTGTTACTGTGGATCAGGTACCCTGGTGTGAGATGGCTCGTCTTTATGTTGGCAATCTAGACCCCCGAATGACTGCACGGGAACTTGAAGATGAATTTCGTGTGTTTGGGGTTCTACGAAGGTAAAGGCTGGACGTTGAATGGGATTGTCTTTTTCCTGTGACCATTGTGTTGCAGTTTGTAAATTATTTGGCAAAAAGTAAAAACATAGAACTGCTAAAATGTTCAATTTTGAGTTTTATGCCATGGTTCTTTTATCTTCTGCTCTTTGGTCTATTTTGAGATGGCGTAAAAATGATGTAATTTAAATCTCAGGCATCGATGTGAACAGTGTACCATTCTGTTGCGTTTTAATCATGGCTTGGTATAGCTTTTCAAGTGCTATGTAACACGCGATAACAGATGTTTTGTAATTCACTCTGATACATTCTGGTTAGGTGCTTCAATATTTCATATTTTTGCACTAATTATCTAAACCTTTAATTGATTTCACTTTGCTATCACTGGGGGAGGAGTGAATTTTCATGTAATTTATTGCACAGTGTTTCAAGAAAAATATTTTTCTCTACGTAATACATGAAGTGATACTTATTTTTTCCCATTCAACAACTTGAGATTTAGGATGAGCTTCCTACGTGGAAGGAAACAGTGGTTGAAAGGAAGCATGTAGGAAAAGAAAGTTAACAATAATTGATAGGGAATGGGTATCCTTGTTTATGATTCCTTGATAGGAAAGAAATAGAGAGGGAAAGTTTAAATCAAAATCTACTGTTTAAAAATATGGAAAATGTGATTTATTCTTAAGCTTCAAAGAGTAAATTTTATGCAGATTTTGACATGATTTCCAATCAAAATTGTGCACAGTATTGCTTTCGCTTTGTTAAGGCAGAAGCAATACATGCATGTGCTGGGAAACAGCTGCTTAGCGTATTGCTTTTGTCCTGCTGCTTCCACTCAATGAAACAATGGTTAATGACCCCTGGACAGGCCTTCCCTAGCCACATTTCCTTTAGCTGCCCCTCTGGAATCATAGCTTAGGAGAAAATGCATGGAATTTGATAAAATATGTGAATTCATTGATTCTTTTGCAATCTACTCTTTAGTTCACATTCACTTGTTTTCTCCTTGTTGCCATTGAGTTTTTTATGTTTAAATTCTGACCAGCCTCTTTTCCAAGTATATTAATCTCTCAGTGTTTTCTCTTTATGAGTTTCCTCTGCTATCTTACAAACCAAAAAAAGGCAAATCCAATGGTAGCTTTTTTTGGAGAACCATCATTGTCGTCATCACTGTCAAGTTATGTTATTCCAACTAAATGTGATCTGCTATTAAAATCCATACTTTTACAGGTTAGGCATTTTTAACATTGCCAGTCTAGGCTTACACTCAACCTTAGTTTCGAGAGAGAAACTAGTTCTGTAAAAATGATAACATTACCAGGTCATATGCGCTATATGTAATTTAATTGGTATTGTACATCTGTATCTATCGCTCACTAATTTCTTCAATTTCATTGTTCATGAGAGTTATACAGAGTTTAAAGTGTATATCTTTTTTAACTCTTGAAATGTGTTTTCTTTATCTTTTTTGTGCAAACAAATATTTTGCTTCTGTTTTTAACTGCTTACTGTGATTGATTAACAAGTTGTATCTATTCTATATTAGTACAAACTAATTTACCGCAGCTGCATGCATGTACTTCTTCATGACATTATTCTGAAAGGAATATCCGCACATAAATGTTTGAGTCTTAATGTGGGTTGGAATCTTTTTGTGAGAATGATGTTGCTTTACCTAGTGTTCAATCTTTGCCACATTTAATCAACAGATCCCTCATGAACTTCCATTTTGTCCTATAGTTAATATGTGTGTGTGTTTTTTTTCCTCTCACACCAATGCTTCCAAGTTCCAACATGAAGTTGACTGTAAACATAAACCGACTTGGTATTCTTTGGGTGCAGTGTTTGGGTTGCTAGAAAACCACCAGGCTTTGCTTTCATTGATTTTGATGATAAGAGAGATGCTCAGGATGCAATTCGTGATCTGGATGGTATGTGTTAATTATCTAAATATATTTTCTTCTGAAAAATGTACATGAAATCAGTTTCAGACTTGATAAGATATATATAACATTAATTGAATCGGCGTAACTACTATTTTATGTAAAAAGTGATATCCTCTCTTCAGTTTACATATATTACATAAGAATTAGCAATTGATGTGTGGTATCTTGATAAAGTAACAATGATTATGTATATCGTTAGTTATGGTTTGATGAACATCTTATTGTGTGCTTCAGTTGATGCTGGAGACTATAATATTTTTATATAGAGAAACTCTGATATTTACTCGTGGACTTGCACTGTAGTCCACAGTTTAATTGCTCTTCCTTTTTTCTATTTTTTTAGTTGGTTTTTACCCTAGATTACTTCATATGGTTACTCTCACAGGCAAAAATGGATGGAGAGTAGAATTGTCTCATAACTCAAGCAGCCGTGGCCGTGATCGCCATGGAGCATCAGATATGAAGTGCTACGAGTGTGGGGAGACAGGTCATTTTGCTCGTGAATGTCGTCTTCGAATTGGTTCCGGAGGATTAGGCAGTGGAAGACGCCGGAGTCGGAGTCGGAGTCGGAGTCGCAGCAAAAGTCCAAGATACCGCCGAAGTCCTAGTTATGGTCGAAGGTAAAAATAGGCTTCAGATGTTATAAATTAAGGCTAATTCAAATTTGTCTACCCTTACTCAAGTTTCTCTTGCAATATCTGCTGTTAGTTTTCTTTCTTTACACATGAATAGTATATTGGTTTAATTGACTAATGCAGTCTTTTTAGTCTTCCATTTTTATATTGCTGATGATACTCTAAGAAAATGTAGGCAACAAATCATCAGGCTCTTGTTACAAAGGAATTGAAAAGTTTTAGTAGTCTGAACTTGTTAGGGAAACCTCATCACATAATTGTCGTAGTTTAAAAGTTCAGCAAAGCAATACGGATTTGCTCGACATGAACTACAAATTGGTCATATTTTTGAGAGTTCAACATGTCTGCTATATTTCATGATTAATTTGTTTGGAGTCATTAATTGACGTTTGAACAGGAGCTCTAGTCCTCGTGACCGCTCTCCAAGAAGACGCAGTCCGTCTCCTCGTAGAAACAGTTATAGCAAGTCACCTCCATATGAAAGTCGTCGATCCGAGTCGCCACAGGCTAATGGGTAAACTTAACATCTTTTTTCTGATCAATAAAAATGGTTTACTTCAGTTGCATCTTTGCACGAAGATATACACTTACACTCTATGTTGATTTGAACAGTCCTCTTAAGCCCTCCTATCAAACGCATTGCTTTGTCTTCTTTGTCGGCTCTTCAATCATTAACTGTTTTTACTCTAAAACTTTGATGTCAGATATCAACGGCGCAGCCGGAGCTGAGTAATGTTCACCTGATTCCAAGTCGGTTTGTGAACTTTAGCGCTTTGGGCTTTTTCTTAATGAATGTCGTCTGTTTGATCTACGCTCAGGCATCTTGGATTGGTTAAGTATCTTGAACTTTCTTTTGCATGTTTTTATTAAGCTTATTGAACTTCTAAATTTGATAGTAGTAGACAATGATGTTTACTTGGATTGTAATTTACATTCCGACTAAGTTCTGTATGTTCTTTTCTTTTGTGTCGAGGAGGCGTCAGCGTCATCCTGCTTTAATGACTGCCCGTCTTCGGCATTCCTTGTCTTTATGGCTCTACTACTACACATGGTTTTGTTCTTCGCATGCGCACACCATCTCCGACTACTCTGAGAATATCTTCTTGTGTCAGGAGGCGCCATTCTACTTTAATGACTGCGCCGTTGGTATTCCTTGTTTTTGCGATACTGCTGCATCTTTGGCATTTTAAGCTCTACTATTGCACATGGTTTTGTTCTTCATACGATAACACCGTCCTCGGCAACTGCACTTGGCTTTGCTCTTCGACAACGTGAGAATATCTTCTTCTGTCGAGGAGAATCATTCTGCTTTTAACAACCTTACTATTGTAGGTTTTGTGGTACTTGTGCCTTCAGCATTCCTTGCCTTTATGATTCTACTACTGCAAATGCTTTTGCTTTCTTCGACGATGAAGACTCGGAATATTTTCCTCGCTTTGCCGCAGCAGCATCATCATGCTTTAGCGATTGACCATCGCCTGCATTTCTTCGACATTCCATGCCTTTGTGGGTTGAGTTCTTGGACGACATGAAGCTCCGAGCATAGAAGATTGCTTAAAGTAATTAACTATTAATTAAAAATTAATTCCCTTTATTTATTAAGACTAACAATAGAAGTCTTGCAAATTTTTTTGTCAAGTGAGTGTAATAAGAAAGTAATAATGAAAAAAAAATCATAATTCATAATTTAAATTTTCAAATATATAATATAGATCCTAATACAAATCTAGAAGGTGATTCCCTTCTCACTCTTTGTATTTTAAGAAAATAATAAAAAAAAAATTGGAGATTTTGATAGCCTTAGACTTGAGGGTTCAATGGGTAGGTGAAATTGGCACCATGGTGACTCCTCTATAGTGGCCTTTCATGTTATGTTTACTCCAAGGCGTGGGTAAAGAAGGGAAAGGAATTTACGGTGAAAAATTATCCTCAGAGAGAGTGAAGAGAAAGGATGAGTAAATTTCTTCCTTTGTGTACTTTTTTATCTTGATCGAGAAAGATGGATATATGCTAGGTAATGATGTAATTTTATTTTGTGAGTTAAAAAGGGTATATGCGTCAAATTTTGTTGGTATATAGTGTAATTTTATTAATGCAAGGGGGTACATGTATTATTTTTTTCCATCCTCTGCTTTCGGTCCGATTTTGATGGGATCGATTTTGACTCTAAAATGATTCGCAGATGAATTGTCTTTCTCTTCCATCTACAAATTTTAATGAAGTAAACAATAGAAATTTTTTTACTGCGGAAATTTTTCTTTAATTTTATTTTTCGCTCTCTCAAATAAACATAGCATCAGTGTCTGAATAAGATGGAGGGGTTGAAGTAATTAATAGAATATTTTATATTTGTTGGGAATTAATGATCAATCTAAAGTTTAATAGTATCAATACTCATAATTTAAATTTTCAAATATATAATATAGATCCTATTACAAATCTAGAATGTGATTCCCTTCTCACTCTTTGTATTTTAAGAAAAAATTTAAAAAAAAACATTAGTGGAGATTTTGATGGCCTTAGACTTGAGAGTTCAATGGGCAGTAAAGGTGAAATCAGCACCATGGTGACTCCTCTAGAGTGGCCTTTCAGTGTCTAAATAAGTTTTGTCTAGTAATAATAGATATTTCTCTAGTAATAATATCACATGTAAGGAGGGAATGAAGTAATTAATAGAATATTTTATATTTGTTGGGAATCAATCTAAGGTTTAATAGTATCAATACTCTTGTAGGAACTAATTGTGTGGGATCTAGATTTGAGAGTTCAATTTAAAAAATAATTAACCACTTTAAGTAACGTGGAACATGAGCGATCGATTCGGTTCTATAGAAAATTTTCATCAGTCGTCAAGTTAAATCAGGAAGCGCTTATGGTGGACGGTTCAGAATCCTAACATTCCTTGGTTGTTTGTTTTATTTGAAAGAAAAATTTTTGTAAATAAGTCATAGTTGGAAATTCAATTGTGGGTATTTAGATGATAATTGAGTATCTTTCCACTACATTAGGGTTAGATTTGAGAGTTCAACGTGGCAAAAGGTGATTCGCTCTTCTTCAGCGCCTCCGCCAACCCGTCCCCAGGCCAACACAAAGGAGGTAAATCACGGATGACTACTAAACATAAGTACAAATGATCAAATCATAAGGGAGATTTATACTCAGACGTGCTTCAATGGTTCTATGGAGAATGCTTAAACTCACATATTAAGAGTTTAATTGTGTTAGATGATGGGTAAATTAGAATTTCTTAAATGGTTAGAGTTGAGTTTTTTTTTTCAATGTTCGACATCACAAAAATAAAAATTTATTATTCTTTTCTATTTAATATCGCAGTATATAATTTTTATTTAACATTTTTTTGGGCCCCCTCCCAATCATATTCTCAATTTCAATAAAAAAAATAATTTTAAAATTTCACTCCTAAAATAAAAATCTTAAAGTTCTTGTTTTCAATTTTTTTTCATTTCACAACTCTCTTTTTAAAAATCTTGCACTGAAGTGCCTTTAGAGCTAATTTTTTGTCTTGTAACTCGCCTTTTGATGTTGCACTTGGCCTCATCCTTTATGCATCATTTTGGTTGACCTTCGTCCTTGAATCATTTTTTTACAAGTAGGTCATACCTTGACTTCAGAGCTAAAGAGGTGAATTAAGAAATTCGAATAGGCTATGGAGATATCTTTTATCAACTTTATTAAATATCCAACCTTATTCATTTTCATAAATCTATATGAGACATGGGGGGTATATGAGATTTAGAGGTCAAAATTTGATGAATCCGAGTATATATCTGTCTTATGTCCATGATTTATCATTAGTGTTGGTCGGAGGCGCTGGGGCGATTACGTTATGTTACACTCCGATATAACGGATGCTATAAAGCAGCTTCTCGTAGCAGGTTAACGATTCTGCCCCATGGAGAGCGCCCTCCGATGGGTCAAAATAACAGCCCTCGTCGCCGCCGTTGCGACGGCCGCCGTCGCCGTGGCAGGTAAATCCTCAGACATGCACTCTCTCTCTCGTCGTCGACCTAAAGCAACTTTCCCACTTCGTTAAGCTTCGTTGCATCGTCGGAGAGCGCGGCGGCTGGAGTCGCGCATCCGAGAGCTCGAGGCTTCTCTTGCGGCAGCCCTCGAGAAAACCGCTTCGGAGAGGCTCGGCAGAACACGAGCTCAACAGGTTTCCTCGTAAACCCATGCTTCCTTTCTCTAGTTCTGATTCCTTTAGATCGCTCGAGGGCGTTAATGATCTGGTGGATCGCACGCTGTAGGCCTTGCGGAAGGTTTTGATGGATCAGAACTCAGATGGATTCAAGCAAGTTGCAGCCTCGGCCTACCCCATGACTCCCATTGGCACCATCAGGTCCTGCTTCTCTACCAGGTGATGAATTTGAGTTCACCAACTTTCGCATTTGTAATGGGTTGCTTGCTATGGTTTATTTCGACATCAGTCTTCATATAATATGCTAAAAGTTGATTCTTACTGAAGTCAGGTTTTGTTAAGTGTAGAAAAGGAGAAATCTTGTGGAGTCCAGTTCCAAAATCTTTGCCTGAAATTTAACGTTTGCATCATTAATTAATTGTTCACAATATAAACTAAACTTCGACATAGTGAAGGATTGTTGAGCTTGAGGGGCTGCTACACTATAGGATCTTTTGTGTCTGTTAAGTGTATTTTTGGTGCAACGGAGACAATGGAAATTGTTTTCACAAACTTGAAAGAAACTTACTTTTAAAAAAATAAAAAATCTTTCAGAAATGGTACTCCAAGACAACCTTTGCTTGTACCTCTTGCTAGAGCTTGCCTGGTGTTTGACTCTGGTCGAGTCCCTACAGCTGCGCTTGAAGGCCTTGCTGAGTATTCTCATTGTTGGATCCTTTATGTATTTCATCTTAACACTGACCTTGATAAGCTGTGGAGGGAGCCATCTAGATCCAAATTCAAGGCTAAGGTATTTAACCTACTAGTATTTTTGTGTTTTCGTTATGTCTCCGTCTATTCTACTGGTTCTTTTGGTAGGTTAGAGTGCCTAGACTAAAAGGAGGTAAAATGGGAGTTCTGGCTACCCGATCTCCACACAGGCCTTGCCCTATTGGACTTACTGTTGCCAAGGTAATCTAAAGAATCAATTAATTTCTCAGTTTGTTATATTTCAGACTTTCGTTGTTACATATACAGTATTGGCAGAAAAAAAAACTTCAATGTTACAAATTCTGTTACTGTGGTGTTGATATGCTTTTTTTTATTGTTCTTCTTCAAAATTAACTAGATTGGGGTATTTCTTTCTCTTGAGGGCTAATTGTTAGCAGAATTTGGCTGTTACTATCAACAGTGCTTTACCATTTCTAGCTATCCAGGTTGAAGCTCTAGATGGGCACACACTTTTGCTTTCTGGTGTTGATTTGGTTGACAGCACGGTATATATTTGACACCCTCATTCTACATTGTAGATCTGCCTCTTATTTCCACATTACTACACTTGAGCTGGTTTGCTTGTTTATTTGGCTGTTTTAATTATAAACTAGTTCTTATGGTTTGACCTTGATCAACAGCCAGTACTTGATATCAAACCTTATCTTCCATATTCTGATAGCATACATGGTGCGACTGTTCCAAACTGGGTTAAGGTATTCTGTTATTCAGTGAATGTTTTGTAACTAGTTAATTTTATTATGTTTTTCCCATAGCATAGTTGCAAAATTTTGAATGTACTCAAGATGCATCTCAGTTTAACTTAGCACAATCTTTTCTCAAACAGCCTTTCATGTGACCTAAATGGAAGAATATATTGTAATAACTAACAATGGTCTATCAAAAGATATTTTACTTTGTATAATTTCTATTTTGCAGGAAGATAATAGATTAGCAGTGACATCTGTTAGCTTTTCTCCAAATTTTTCCTCCTCATTATCGAGTTGCTGGAAAGAAGTTGTAAGTGCTGATATCACTTAAACATTCTTCTCAAAGTGATAATTTAGAGGGAAAATTTGCTTCAGTTTCTTCTAGCCTATTGTTGTAATTAGCCTATTAAACTACACATACTAGTATCACACTCACCTGGCCAAACCTGTGAACTAGATGGCCTCCAAGAAAATAGGACTATTTGTTTCATGTTTTCAAGGTAAATCTTGTTTTTATCAATCATTCGTATGTAGCTTTGTTACATACCATGTATGCATGTAAGCTTAGTAAACATTTCACTATAAATCCTGGTAAAATAGCCTTTTCGCAAAAATATTGCAAGGACTCCACTACCTGGTTAAATTACTGTTTTTCTTGGTCAATCTAGCTGGCAAGTTGCGTCCAAATTATCTTATTGTTTTTCAGAATTTATATTTGGCACTAATGGTGGACCATAACTTTTCCTCGTCTCAAGTAGAGGAAAACCGATCAAGTAGATTGTAATGAAAAATACACACTACACTTTAACTAGGAGCTTTTTCTGCTGATTGCTATTTCTGTCTCTGATACTTTTCAAGTAACTGACGAGTGATAGGCTAACTATTGAACATGATGGGTGTGTATTTGGACTACTATTTTGCTCTGATTCATTTCTAACATATACAGATTGTTTCAAAGTTTAATTTTCAAGACTCAGTTTTCATTCAAGGGTGGCAATTTTATTTTGTTCTCAAACTGCATGTGTGTAATGTTGTTCATTACTTGATTTTGTTACAGGAAAAATGCTCATTGTATGCTTCTCAGCTCGAGTTCCAAAATTTAATCCGAGAGGTTCTTTCCTGGGATATCAGATCCCTGTCTCAAGTAAATGACCCTCATAACACATTGGTCGTAAAAGAGAGCTGCAATGCTCTTCTAGAATCCGAGAAGATAGCTGGTGAACCCTCTGAGATTCCTACCGGAAAGCCTGAGAGCTGCAATACTATTCTAGTAGAGAATATAAGCGGAGAAGTATCCTCTCAGACTCTAAGAAAAGAAGAACCTGAGGTAATATATCACCTTGTCCTGGAAGGAATTGACATCTCATATAAGATGTCTTCGAGTGCTAACATTTTGGTTGAAAAAGCTTCGATGTTGGCCGATTATAAGAGAAGTCATCACTATAGCTACTCAATGTGGAAGGATAAACTGAGCATCGAGTCTTTCAGCACTTGACATACAAGGAGATCTGCATAGCAAATGACTTCATTAAGTGTCTCTAATCCTTCTAGATGAGACTGTCACGGTTAGGGATGCAGAAGAGAAGAGGATAAGATGGATACTAATGGGATGATAAGTGTCTCTAATGCTACTCGATGAGCCTAGAGATCGCACGACATTATTATTTTATGGTATTAGATCCAAGATTTAGCATAGAAAGTTATTGTTAGGGTTGATAAGGGTTATGGTTGATAATTCTGAAGGACCCGGGTGAGGGTTATTATCACTGCTGCAATATATATTTATATAATAGCCTGTTTGGAAACTCATGAAATTGAATTCCTTCACACCTTGTTTGGAAAGGGATGAAATTGAATTACTTCGAGAATTGGAATTCAATTCCATTCTTAGGAATGCATTTTTAACAAGGAATTGGTATGGAATTGAATTCCAATTCCATACCAATCCCTTAAAACAAATCACACCTAAAGAGGTGTGGTTTGTGAATGGAATTGAATTCAAATTCCATGTGTTTATTAAAATGACATTTTTAGCCATTTTCCATGTGTTTCTCTCATGCATTCTAGCGCAGTCTTCTCACGCAGCCCTTCTCTTGTAGAATACCCTTCCTACCGGCCTCTCCTCTATTGCCGTCGTTCATCCATTGCCGTTGTCCACCACCGGAGCTCAAGGAATTCAGTTCAATTCAAGGATAAAATGGTAAAAACAAAGAATTCAATTCAATTTAGATAGATTTCAAATCAAGGAATTTAATTCAATTTTATTATTTACTGACTCATTCTAAACATAAGAATTGAATTCAATTCCGAATTGAATTCAATTCTGGATGGAATTCAATTCAATTCTGAATGGAATTCAATTTTGGATGAAATTCAATTCAATTCCATCACTTAAATAGTTTCTAACCAGGGTGTAATTGATCCATGGTGCTTGGTAGATAATTTAATAGATTAAGCGATGAAATGATTATGGATGATGGGATTAATTGAGTCATTAATTAATTACTAAGTTGATTAATTAATTAAGTGACAAATAAATAAAAGTGTTGAT
>JBAMIB010402047.1:0-20195 GCA_037177415.1 Kaempferia rotunda | reverse complement strand
CTTTCCCCTAAATATAATATCAAACGTCGAATAGAACTTACAACTTACATCTTACTTGACGGGGCAGGCACGCAATACTAGAATTTCGCTGGGAGTATAAATTGCCCCCCCTCTTATAGTAATTACAATTTACGACTATCCATTCGACGTTTGATATTTAGGGGAAAGATCTGCGGGGTAGAGGGATAAAGATCTGGAATTCCAAGATAAAGAAAAAGGTGCTACGCGACTTACTAGAGAGGTACTCAAAGTAGCTTTAGTAGTGGAACCAGCGGGATAGGATATTCAATACGCTAAAGTGTCGACCGTAGAGTGAATTCCAGGGACGAGCGAAGCGACGGCCGAGTGAAACGACGGGGTGGAGTGATAACGACGGGGCGTACTCTAGCAACTTAATTAAATTAACTAAACCCGAGTAAATTCAGTATATTAATATATAAATATTCATATATAAGTTCAGTTTGGGTTGTGGCTCTTGTCCCAGGGCAGGCAACACGTTATGAGGGGCAAGTGCGTGACTATGATATGACTACCGCTTCGCTTCCTTGACGGCCTGGCGAGATTAAATGCACCCGTCCCCTTATATGGATGATGGATGACTGAACACCTACTTGACTCATCGGTCAGAGTCTAGCTTTCATACGGCTGGTTCAAATCCTTTAATTTAAGTAGTGAAGTGAATAATTGAAGTGAATAATTAGACTTTCAATTTGCTAACATCTTTCAAAATTGTTCAAGGTCGGAATGAAATGAACGACTGTTGCTAAAACGCAATCTTTCTATGGTATTTCTATTCGACGTTTGATATTATATTTAGGGGAAAGATCTTTCCTTCCGCTCCCTTCTCTCCTGCTAGGACTATTCGCTTTTTGGGGTGGGCCTTTCGTACTCCCGGGGAGAATTCTTCAGCGCACTCAAATCTAGTGGATGGGATTCAATATGAATGAAAAGCCGGGTTTGAAATGGAACCAAGACAACCTATCTGACTAATTCAAGGGGGCCTCCAACGCCTATAAAGATAAGCTTCAGTCAGTCTCTATTTGGCATTCACTCTTTCCATGTTAGACTCTTGCTACGGGAGAAGATTCAAGTATGAGTAGCTCCTTTCAAAGGTTCGGATTTGCAGCTTCAGGTTAGGCAGGGAGAGGGTTCCAAACCGTGTGCTGTGCCTGCTCTCTTGACCTCAAAGAAAGAAAATGAATAGGAAGTGAACTTCTATTGTTAAGACGAGTGGTTGAGCCGCGCAGCGAAGCAACGGCCAATTGAAGCGAAGCAACGAGCCAGCGAGGCGGAACGGAGTGGAGCCAGCAGAAATATACGAGAAAGGACTCTGAGGGTGGAAGATCAAGCAGGCACAGCACACGGTTTGGAACCCTCTCCCTGACAAGTCCCTTTTTAATCCGCTCGCTAACCTGCCTACTTAATTCTTCATGCTCCGATGGACTCATCCGAGTTGCAGCTTGATTCAGAAGAACAAATCCTGGGATTAGATCGATCTGATGTTGAATGTCACATCTTGTCAAAACCGTATTTTTCATTAAAAAAAGAGAGATTTAAGCATTCACAAACTAGTTGCTATGAGGACTTCCTTACTATATAGAATAGAGACAGTAAAGCTACCATCCCACAGGTAAGATTGAAGATCTCTCTTTCCTCTTCACTTCACTAGCTGCCCTATTCGCTTAGCTACTTGCCTCAGGTATTCCCACAACAGCGTATAAAACTACAGCGGATGGTAGCATCGGTTGCGGTTGCCGCTCTATCTATTCTCTTAGTTCCATAGCTGCGCTTCCTACTAGTCGGATAGGAACAACTAACTACCTAGATACCTGTCTTGATCGATCTAATCTATTCTTACCTTTCTTTGCTTAGCTTGCTCCTTTGTTCTGGGCTACTGCTTTGATTCGATTAACTATTGCGAATTTCTTCATGGAATGAAATAGAAAGAATTCTTCCTCCCCGCACGTAGACTAATAGAGTTTGCCTAACAGAGGAGTAGGCAGGTGGGAAGTTCGGACTCCCTGGGCTGTTAGGTTCGCTTCGACGATTAAAAAGCTCTTTAGCTACCAAAGGGCTTATAGGTCGACGGCACGTTACGAGAGGTTCTGCCCCAGCCTTGTCCATTAGCCATTCTAAGTGGGGTAGTTGAAAAGGCCCTCGGGTCCCTTTGTACGCGTGATCGTAGACCACAGAAAGCCACTTCCGAGAATTCTTATTCCCCTATCGATCCTCAACTCGCCTTTCTCTTTACATACATGCACTTCATCCTATAGACGCAGGTTTGGAACCCTGGTGTGGTAGTTCGATGAGCTTGAACCATTCCGTCTCATATGCTGTCTACTCTTAGTGTGCTAAGCTTTTTTGAATGAAGACAACAATCGTCGGGTGGAGTAGCCCTATATTTAGTAGACTTATCCTTTGCCTCGCAACTCAGACAGAGGGAGAGACTGATTTTAAATGAAAAAGCTTGCTCCCTAAGATCCCACCCCACCGTCATTGATCCTGCTTACTTTACTGGCTAAGATAAACTATGGGGCACTCAAAAAAAAGGCTGTACTTCCTTTGCCAACTGAAAGGAGCACAACTACTAATAGATCTTATTCGCTTGCATGGACCCATATCCCGGGTAACTAGAAAGAAGGAAGAGGGAAAGCAAAATTTGACCTAGAGTCTTTTGCCTTGTGAGATACTACTCTTTGAAAGGCTTTCCTTGAAAGGCACTATCAAAAGCTATCTTCCGCCCTAGAAACTTCTCCTACAATGCAATGGGAATAGCAGAAATGGTTGGGGAGGAAAAATCTTTTTATAGAGAACGTAATACGCTTACCCTGGCCTGCAGGTTTTCCTTTCTCTCGAGCCAGTTACTTATTTTGGCCTTTTACGAAGGCTGATAAGAAGACCCTTAGGAAGGAAAAAAGAAAAGGGAATAAACTCCAACTCCTGGCCTACTATCGAAGAAAACTGGCCTGGCTAGTACGACAACAAAGGAGATTGCCACTCCAACGAGAACTCAAACCCCAAGAAGAGCATTCAAAACTTTTGGTAGATTCGATCTGGATGACAAAAAGAAATAAGGCTTTCCACCCCTGCTCTCTTCCTAAAAGACCATCAAAAAGGGAAAGCTAAAGAGACTAAACCGGAAATAGAGGATGGAACCTTAGACGAATACATAGCCGGAGAGAGGGAATAGGCGGATTACGGAAAATACTATCTGCGCTATTCTGTGAATCCGAAGGTCCAGAATTCCCAGCTTGGATATGAAGGTATGGGGGGATCCGGAGTCTCTTAGTCAAATAGAGGGCTCTCACGGTTGACTAGGCCACGGCTTTAGCCTAAAGCTAGGTTGGATTGGATAGAGTAGGAATGATACGATTCTGAAGAAGCCGTTTCTAGGGATTTTTGTGGTTCTTTCTAGTCCAAATCAAAAAAGTATGGAACTGAGGCTGGCTGTAGTTCCTTTTCAAAATTCAAAAGTATGTGAAGGGGTGGAGAAGTATAAAGGTGCGAAACTTCTACCTAATGGATTCGAAGACTCGAGCTATCCCTCTCCTCTCAAAATATCCATAACCACTTGCCTTAAAGTGCTCGATTCATGAGCTTTACAGGCCGGAGACTTTTGAACGGTGCGCAATATCGGCTATTTGGCTCAGTCAGCTTCAAAGCCGTAGCGCGCTACCCGCTAGGTTCAATCAAATCAATGAATCAGATTCCCACTTACCTACCCAGTGGGGATAAAGACTATCAAGTCGACCAGGACTTGCCCGGAAGGGAGAATCAATCTCTCTTTCCGATGCGATATCCGATATATGATGTGATTTGCTGACTTATCCTACAGGTTTGTTTCCGCTTTCTTGACTAATTAAGGCGAGTTTCCTTCCTAAGACCTTTTGCACACTAATGGAACTTCTAATACTTCCTTCCACAGTAACAGGCATTCGCCCATAAGCAGGTGGGAGTTCTTAATAAGGATACTTTTGATCCAAAAGTTGACAACTCCCTTTTTGTTAGTTCACATTTATCCTCACAAGCCCACAAGTAGTATAGGTCTTATCGAGATTGAGATTATACTTATTTTCTTTATAGATCAACGTGCTATCCTGATAGCTGAGCAGCAATAAAGAACATAACATATTTGCATTTCTAAGACTCGGATCCAAGAGGAAGGCGCCTACGACGCGAGGCTCGGACTTCATAACTGACCTTGTATATCATGGTCGGGCTCTGACTTCCCAGCAAGGAACTCATATACTCCAAGAAAATTCTCCCTTATTCCTGGAGTTAGGTCTCCAGGTCTCGGCAAGTCTTCAATGGTGGAAGTCGCGCCTTAATTCAAATAAGAGTCAGACTACGTTTGCTTACTTTACACCAGCCGCTACCAGTGGGACGGGTACCTGTCCCGGAAGATGCCAGCAACTAGGGTAGAGTCGTAATGAATCCCGCGCAAATGATGGGTCCGATAGAAAGCCCTATTCCTGGTATCCAATATCCAATTCAAATAGCATAGTCCAGTCGTGCAAAAGTCTTTTGGTTCACAGGTCGTACAGGCTTTCTTTATGAATTTCTTTCTATGAGCTTTGAAAGGAAGAAGAAGGGCTCTTTCCATCCATGGGTTTTTTTTTTGCCCAGGGTCTTTATCCATGGGGGTGGGTAAGCAGATATACTATTCTCCTTCCTCTTCGGAGGGACTTTTGAGGTGAGGTTTGCCTATGACTTTATCAACGAAAGACCGGAACCACATACGCCAACCCCGAGGATATCCTACTCTTGAAGAGAAAGGCCACTGCCAGCCAAGATAGTTCACGCTTTGCGAGAAAACGTTCGATTTGTCGTGAAAGTTCCCCTTTGTCGGAGGGCAGGGGTAAAGATAGCTAGTGTTCGGTATGAAATAAATAAGTCTTAGTCGGCCTTGAGACCCCTAATCTGCTAAATGATCAATCGTACGCTGAAGGTCTGTCATTGATGTTTGGCAGTAAGAAAGGTGGTCATAGAATGAGATTGACAGTCCATTCATCCTCCCCCCTCTTTGAGTTTGATTCCAATCATTAAACAATAAAGGGATTGGATAAGCACTCCCTTCATTCAATTCTATCTCTTTCTTTCCTAACCTTGGAGTCTCTATTTCCCTGAGGTGAAAGAATACCGAGATGTTAGAGATTCAGAGTTTCTTTCGTCCACTCTCTTCCCCCTTGAGTTAAGGAGTGAGAGAGTTTCAGGAGTGAAAGTGACAGAGTTCAGTCTTTCCGGAGTTATACCTCTGTCGCATATCCGCCGCTTTCTAGAATGAATCCACGGAAGAGGGGGCGAAGAGTCAGATAAGAATCTTTTCTTTAGGAGGAAGTGAGACGGGGATGGACCACTCAAACAATTGAAAGTCAATCAAGCGTGCATTTATCTTATTTTCTCCACTCTTTGAAGCATTTCTTCACCGGGCTTGGACCATGTCTCCAAAACAATCTCAATGCAAGACGATTCCACAGTTAGAGGGAGGAATGAGAGACTACGAAAGTGAGTCAAACCCACTGAAGGAACGAACTCAATGGCAGTTGCCTTGCTTGTACGATTGGCAAGGTGTTCAATAAACCATTCGTACTCTTGCCATAGATGTTGCCGGTCTTACTCTTCCTGATGCTCTTTCATTCGCAGTTGGTCTTATATCTGTTTTTGCTATTGAATTAGGAACCGCTGTTACAGTTGGAGTTGACGGTCCTTCTATCAATGGTGGTCTCGTATGTGGTATCATATAAAGAATCTCATAGGCCCGTCCTCCCTTTCCTCTTGCTTTAGGTAAATTACCGGTGCTTGATGCAATAAGCGGTGTGACGAACTCTTGGTCTTATATCTGTTGCCGCGGTTGTCGGACTCTAAATCTCTAGAGAGGAGAAAGCGCCTCTTATGTCAAAAAAAGGACCAACGACGATGAAGATCAGGAGAAGGATAAGGGGAAGAAGCGGGGTAGAGTAATGGGTCAACTCATCAGGCTCATGACCTGAAGACTGCAGGTTCGAATCCTGTCCCCGCCTAATCATCTGAGGCCGTAGTCAGCCTCATTCTTTGAGTGAGATTCCGTAAGTCACTCAGCTGGAAGAATCAAATGAAAGACGAACAATCGTGCTGATCGTTCCATAGGCAAAAGTGTGACTTATATGAATAATAACAATCTACCCGACACAGTTATTAATAATTTAAGCCAACGGATTGAGGGTTCCTTCAATAGTTTGTGTTATAGCAGTATGGAGAGTAGCGCGTCTTCGCAATTTGACATGGGCTCAAGAAAAGGTTAACGAAAGCGTTTCCGATACGCTGAAAGAACAAATGGAGTCTCGCTGAATGGACCCTCTCTTTCAACAAAAGGGGATTCAACTCCCCCGTGGGACGCAACCCTTGTTAGAACGATTGGTAGAACATGACCCAAACAGTATGACCCTTTGAACTACTATCTATCAAAGCTTGGATAATGAAGGAGCGCAAAGTGCCCATTTTCAACAAATCCTTGCTATTTGGAGGTTAGAGTAGATTAGTAGAACGTAAGGAAAGGGCATCAGATGGTAAAGCAGCGGATTGCTTCGATCGCGCACCCGACCGCTAGACTAGCTCTCTCTAAGATAGGGAAGCATTAGTGTGCTCACATAGTGAAGCTTTCTTAATCCACTCGAAACCACTCTTGCTTCTTCTCGAACAGAAAAAAACGAGTTCTAGCCACGCGTATATTCCCAACTCATAATAGCACGGACTAAGGTTCTGCAGCTGTAGAGTATTTCCACCGCCTCCTCATCTTCCGAAGGCAACATCAACTTTCTCTTTTCTGTCCGCTCTACGTCGCTGTCGCGGGCCTAATTCATTACACTCTTCTGCGTCGCTGTCGCTCGCTCCTCTCTTGTTTTCCTTTTCTGTCCACGCTGATTATTGAGCCTGTGCTGTCTCTAAAGCTCCTCACTTTCGATCAAGTAATCGAACTCAATAGATGGTGCCCTTACTTTCACGGTTCGGCTTGTGCTGCTTGCCTTCTCTCTTTATGTCTTCTCTCTCAGACTGTAAGGCATGAGACTGAGCCCTCTGTGTACACTTTCTTTGTGTTCTGGACTTCTCCCCTTCTAGATGCAAGGACTAAGGTTTGGGCCTCCTCACATGAGTAAAAAGGATTCTCTCCCTTCGTCCCTCAACCTCCGCTCTGAAAAGTATGAATGAAATTCAACCCTACGGACAGAGCTCTTGAACAATTGGATAATTGGATTGGACGACTTTTTCGATCTAGTTAAGTCGGCATTTATGAATCTACTATTTTATATAGGAGTGTGACAAGCGCCATAGCTACTGTAGTGTCAATAGTCGAGATGACAACTTGTATAGAAATAGAAGCCCACGCCTCTAGTCCCTCCAACCTTAATGTCTTTCCCACCCTCCGATAGACCTCACGCCCACTTTAGGAGAATGAAGAGCTGTCGAGATTGAACGGAGGTCGGATAAAAGTCTGTCCTGCCCAACTTCTTTCTCGCCCACTCAAAGTCGGCTTTCCTCTCACTCTTCTCCCGTACGGACTAGTAGCGGGTCCCTCACGTACTGCCGAGCCCATGACTGTTAGCTGCATTCCCTTCTGTATGGCTCTCGTGCTCTTAGATCCTGCTTTTTTGACTACCCTTTGTGCTCCCTCTGACCAAGAAAAGAAGTCAGAAATGCGCCTCCCCACATTGAAAAGATGAACTAAACGCTCGGTCCAAATCCGCTCCTCTACGAATAGCCTGCAATCCCTAGTCTCCGCTCCGCGGGCCAAAAGAAAGTTGCTCCGCTTCATTTGAAGAATTTTATGGTAAAGGAGAAGGCCGGGTTCCCTCTATAGATAATTGAAAAGAGACGGAGAGAGCGCTCCTGCATGCCTCCACTTTTAAGTGAATGCACCCTTGTTTAGCTCTACCAAGGTCAGGGAAGCGGTGACAACACAACTCTGAGTCTCACTGCTTCAATTAACTTAAAGAAAGGAGTGCCTGCTGCATCTATACTGACTTAGCAGTTGGATTAGAATCTTTTTCCCGCACCTCAAAAGTAGTCCTTCTCTGAGGAGGGTGCCGCGCCTTGTGAACTCAAAGGATCCTTTATCTCGGACGGGATTCAGTCGCTTTAGTGGTGAATCGTCCCTTGGATATGTTCTCTCACTAGGTTCGGTCCTCGGGATCACCTATCCTCTCGCTTCCCAAGTCTCCTATGAATGCCAGTGGCTGTCTCTCTCTATAGTATGGCTCCTGACCCCCCCCCCTCGGGATCGGGTACTCGTCTTATAATTGAATGTACGCACGCACCTTCCTTCAAGCAGATAACTAAACTCGTTTCCTTTCTTTCTCTCTTCCTCTTTCCCTACCGATACTGGAAGGTTACTCTTTCGGATGCCTATTCATGGTCTCATCGCTATAGGCCAGGCATTGTGAGCTCTACTTCTACTATCTATAAAGGAAAGTAGTTCAAGTAGGAGAAGGTCCGATGTACGCACTCGGTTCGGGTTCGAGATCCTTATTTAAAGAGTGAATTGGCACCGAGGGCCTGGGCGCATGAAACTCATAAAACTCAAATGGAATGAGCACAGAACTTACTCACTAGCCTAGAGCGGTGAAGAATCATAGTGTAAGGGCCAGGCACAAGAAGAGTTGGTACGCAGGCTCGGGCCTCTAATCAAGTGTGCGGGGTCCCAGTTCTTCACCTCACTCTCTATAGTAAATGGACAAGACTCCTTTCTCTACGTGAATTGCATTGCAGTGCCGTACAGGTGTGGTGAGAACACACCGCCATATGCGGATGACAGAATGAATACTAAACAAAGTAGGCTAGGCGCTAGGAACCTTCAAGAGAGAGATCATATCAAGCCAAGGGACAAAAGAACAGAAAAAGGAGCTAACGCAATGAGGGAGGAAGCACTTTTCACTCGCTGGCAGACTCGTCCGGCGTAGAAATGGGTCTCGATGGCAGAGTCAGCATTCATCATGTTCTCTTCCATTCATTCCCGACTTACGATAGCGCGTAGCACTTCTTTCTACGACTTCGCTTACTGGATCATAGTCGTAGAGCTCGGGCCTCACGCTCCAACTGAAGTGAAGCAGCCGGAGAAGAGTGAATGTCGACTTCTACTACAATATAGTTGGTCAGGATCGAATAGTCCTATCAGTCCCTACCAATCATGCATGATTAGGTAAGAGAAACTTGTCCTAAACGGCTCATCTCATAAGGAATTATTGGAACGAGTCCGGACCACTTCCTCGTTCCTTTATTTCTTAATGATCTTCGGCGAGCTCCTGATTAAGACACTCCCCGGCCCTCATGTTCTGACTGCCTGGGATGCTTTAGATGCTTTGGAGCCTCCGCCAGATCCGCCTAGTAAAGAAAGGGCAGGCAGGATCTGGAACCACTTTCTCGGAGTCGCAGTCGCTCAGTAGTCGCTCCCGTTGGAAATTGAGACCGGACAAGTGAGTGGAGCAGAGCTATTAGCGGCAGAAGTAGACCTTCGTGTAGTTAAGATCACATCGTAGTTAGCCCATCCATGGATGATGCTAGACTAGACCGGGCGAACTCAGCCGAGGTGTCCTGGCAAAGTCGTACGGGATGTGCAGTGAACGGATAACGATGGAGTGAGGCATAGGGAGGAGCCTCTTCAGTCGAGGACTTGGAATGCTCCACAATTCGAACACAGGAAAAGAATCCCGAGCAAATGCCTATACGACCGGGGCTAGGCCAGAAGACCAATCCAAGAGCTGGTGACGAGTACAACAAGCTCGGGGAGGCCTAGTAAAGGGACGGAGGCTATAGCCGATTGACCGATTGGGACTAGCCCGATTGGGTGGGACTAGTGGCCTCTCTGAATCGTGCTTGACTACGATCTGATTAGGTCTATTCGATCAGTAGCTTGATAGACAGAGATAGAGTGCTTCTTTCTAGTAAGCTTCACAGCGGTAGGTTAGGTGCAACTATACTATAGTTGAGCAAAGATGAATGAGTGAATTTCAGTAGTAGACGGCTTTTCTAGTCTCATTCAGCAACCATTCATTGAATGAATCAGTAGTCATAAGTTCCTGCTTTCCCGCCCTCAATGGCTGGGCGTCTTATACGCTCTTGCCCCAATGGAAGATGAACCAATAGGAGAGAACCGGATAGGCCCACTCCGACTAGGACTATAGACTGGGGCCAACTAGTCATTGCAAAGGGCTTTGGGAAAGAGGAGGGCCAAGTGATAACGACGGGATCGCAATACCGTAATTTAGGGAGATAGTCTCTAACGGTTGTGGATAGGCTCGACTGACGTTGGAGAGGGAGAGAGAGCTTGTTTGGACGAATTATTGTGAGAACGACGGGGCGACGTTGAGACGGGCTAAGTCTCGACCGGGCTGGGCTGGGCTGCAGGGAGAGATTTGAATGAATTACTGCAAGGGCAAGGAATTGAAAGAGTTTATATTATTATAAGAAGTATGCCATTCCCGGCTTCCCTCACTCTAACAAAAGAGGCACCTTTTCTCCCTCAGTCCAAGCATTAGAAAGGGGCTGCTGAGTGAATGGAAAGAGTTATAAAGAGAAGTACCGGACTTCAAACCCATATGTCAGAACCGGACGAGTTCATACCCAAGGGCAGCTGCTAAGATCCCAAATCGAGATTGGAAAGATCAACTAACTTCTACGGATAGCTAAGCCGGCGAGGCATCCATTTCAAAAGCAATAGGAAGCCCGTGCCATCTCTTGTTCTTGCAGAAAAGATGAAACTAACAAAGACAAATTCAAAAACGAATTGATTTCAATAAAGATAAAGAAGAGTTAAAAAGGCGAGACAAAAACTAATTTATTTCAATCCTCCGCCCTCAATGAAAGTTCAGTTAATAGATCATATCCTTCGTCATTGGTAGAATCACTCCCGATGCTTTGCTAGAGGCTATAGGGCTGGCTGGTCGATTTCTGATTTGACCAGACCCGGGTGCTTGCTGATCTGCTCTTGCTTCCTCTTCCGGCACTACTGAATGCTTCCGTTCCTCCAATCCATGAATTCCGCTGCGCACCTACACTCCAGACGACTTGAACTAGAACTACTTGAAAATGCTACGAGTACTTTCACTATCAATGCTTATATACGAGTGGTCATTGGCCTAACCAAGAACCAAGAAACTGATTCAAGGTGAGCGAGACAGTGCTTCTTCCCCTCCTCGTCTGACTTTCACTCTGCCCTTGAACGAAGACTCGCCTCGTGCATACCGCTCCGTGGGCCCTTGAACTCAGCCTCTCCACTGGTGCTCGGCCTATCCTATCCCGTAGCCTGGTTCTTTAGCCCCGTCACCGACGGGTCTTACCTTTGCTGCCCTTGCTCTTTCTGATCTTGATTCTTCGTCGGCATCGCACCTCGAACTCTTATTTCACTCTGAGCCGCTATGCACTTTCCTTTCTTTCCTTTCTTCGGGCTACGCACCTTTCAAATCTCATGAAGACTACTTATCCAGGGCCATTATTTTCTTACTTGATTACTTTCTCAGCCATACTTGACTCCTTGTAGAGCGGGACTCCAAGTGTATAGTTCTATATATAGCTGATTTATAGTTCTCACTTTTGAATGGACTCGTTCGCGTTCTCACTTTCTTTTGTTTTGAATGGAACTTACAACTTACAAACTGGGCAGGCGTAGAAGAAGCATGAACTTTTCATTGATTGTTGGTTGCTTCAGATGGCTCAGCAGCGGATTGCAGAGATCGCGCTTTAAGCTATTGATGGCAGAGATCGCGCAAAAGCTTGACTCTGCTACGCATAGCTTACTCTGCCGCTTGACTCTGCGGGCCGCGCTTGCGAAAGAAAAGATGGATAGCTGCCGCTTACTCTGCCTTAAGCATTCTGAGCCTCGCACCGTAGATTGCAAAGATTTCGCTCTGCTCAACTTTGCCCTTCCTATCAAGGATCTCTTTCCTTAGCCCATCCTATTAGAGTCTGGTCTTTCCTCTCCGAGTTCACGAGTCTCTTCTGAACTTTCTGAGCCCTTATTTTGTGCTTCGTGGGCTGGGCGAGCTTAGAAGGCGGGAAATTCTCTACGCTCCGGGTGGGAACTATGCCTCCCCCTCGTGCTATTTCGCTCCCCTATCTGATGATTGAACCGAACAAGTTGAACTACGAACGTCTGAGCCCATCTGAGCCGAGGGAGCTGGATTATTGCTTTGATTTCGCTTGACTCTGCCATAGCTCAACTTTCTTTGTTTGCCCTTTCTCTCCCTGGTCTGGAAGAAGGGTAGTGAGCATCGCGCTGCTTTCCTTCTCTCGGGATCTGACTCAGCTGTCTTCTCTCGTCGGCTACGCAACTTTGATTCTTTCATTCCCGGTCCGCCTCGCACTCACTCATCAGCAGTAGGTCTCAGGCTCACTCACTGATGGGTTTATGGGCTTAGGCAACTTGAACTCTTTTCTTGAACTCTGCCTTCTCTGCCCGTCCCTCACTCCCGTTAGGCTTCTGCCGCATTAGTGCTCCCGATGCATTCCCATTGCGTCGGCTAGGCGTGCTTTGGTAGGTGGTCTTCCACCCCAGACCCCGGTGACGATCTATTCTTGCTTGGATCGATCTATGAGCCGAACAATCAAATTGAAGAAAAGCACTCCTTTTGCAGACAACTTTTCGATCCAAATTCTACTCTTCTCCGAGCGCTACTACTTTTCCTATTAGATGAGACTCCAAATCTCTCAAATTTAACTGAAGCGGGACAACTTTTGCTTGACTCGAAATCTTTCTAATAAAGACTCCTCTACGAGCAGAACTACAAAACTTATGATTGGACTCCCTATGGTTGAAGACCGGTAGAGCCAGACGAAGTGAACTATCGCAGATCTGAGGCGTACGAAGAACCAGAGAACCATTCAACTGTCGCGCAGAAACCAGAGAACCATTTAACTGTCGCGCAGAGAACCATTCAACTGTCGCCGCTCCTGCTTCTATTCTTTGATCTTGCTGTCCGTCTGACTAAAGGCTTTATCCGCTAGTAGGAGTGCTCAGGAAGACTGCTAGTAGGAGTTCCCTATTTTCAAGAAAAGACAGCAAGTAGGAGTTCCCAGCCGGCTTCTCTAATTCAATTCACTGATCCCGAGTTCTCTAAAATATTCTCTAGGTGGTCTCGGAAAGGACCTTGACTGCTCTTCTTTAAGCGGTCGGCTGTTAACTGATCAACTACACGCGAAAAGACAAGTGAAGGAGCAGAAGATGATTTGTCATGGTGGGCCGTGGAAAAAAAAAAAGCAAAGCTATGACTGCTAACAAGAATCCAATGACTTTGCCTATTTGAGAGAGAATGCGTTCGAAAGCTAGGATTTGCATATGTAACGAGGTTGACTTCACGGATTTGACGTTGGCAGATGCTATTATGTTATGTACTCTACCGTACTATCTTCTTTCTTACGCTAACCTGCTTCTTTTTTGGGTTCTCTCTTTGGTGGGGGGACATACCAGTTCTAACCAGAAGTGGAAAGACCAGGCTCTTGCAAGAAGAGGGGGTTACATAAGTAGAATAGTAGCAGTCCTTCTGGTGCGTTTTGTCATGTGATTTTAAGAAATGCCGCGTAATCCTGGAAAGATTATCAAACCATCAGTCTGAACTTGGTTTCTAAACCCAGCTAGGTATACTCAAACCTTAGAGCTGAGCTATACCCCTAACTGACTTCGAAATTATTTAGAGAGCTCAGAAAGCCTGATTCGGAGTGGTGGCAAGCAGGGCCAAAAGATCAAGTCCAATCTGACTGAACTTCTTCCTTTCCGTACTGGCCAGTGGAAAGAAGGAACTTCAACACCATTGGCAAGTCCGGATTCCTATGACAATCTTTGCTTGGGTTTTGAAGGTTTGAACTCGAAGAGTGGAACTTGCTTGACTGGAATGAGACTAACTGCCCGGTAGACTGATTCCTTTCCTTGCTTGGTTGACAGTTCCTTCCTTCTCCGGTAAGTGAGTCTAAGCCAAACACATCTGGGAAGGAAAGAGGGAAACCGGACAGACTGAATAACTCGGGATGAGCTTCCAAGATGGAATTGAGTGACGCTTCCCTTTCTCTGTTTACATAATTAGCGCTTTTTAGCTTCTAGAAATTAAAGAAAGTCAAGCTCCGCTAGCTTATCGGCCAGGCAGGATTCCACAGGGAAACGGAGTCATAGATGGTATGGATCCCAGTGTTGAGTGAATTGGTAGCAGTGCATTATCTTAGTTTTCCAGTAGCATTCCGCTTCTCAATCCGCTTTAAGCGTCAAGTACCGGTTCAGTGTGCCTTCGTTCAGTGAAACGAGCACGGGAAAGACTTGATGCCAACTCCAGATCTTGATCTTGAAAGCAGAAAGGAAGATTTCCAGATAGAGATCAAGATCCCAGGAAAGAAAGATTAGCAGCCAATCCAGGTAAGCAATAACCTATGCCTTGCCCTTCCTATTGATGGAATCCAAGCTGTGAAAACTAGCTTATTGACAGAACACTCTATCTCATTACTAAACAAGTCTATCGACTCATTATCCTAAAGCTAGCTTCGCTAACAGTAGTGCTTATTTAAGAGTGGAACGACCGCCCTTGTTTAGTGAACGGAGAAAAGAACCTCGATTGACAGAAATGGAAAGCCAGTTCTTATCCCTAAGCTAGAGTGAGAAAGCATCTTTATGTCAATAAAACTGATCAAGAAGGAATCTAACTTGGTGGGAAACTCCCCCTTGTTGAATCAGGTGAAGGTTTGGTACTATCATCTTAATAGTTGTAATTGATTGCGTTAAAGGACTGATCTCTCTCTCTAACTAGAAAGATCATAAGAGTTCACGCAGCTAAGAGGAAGGAATAGATAGAACAGGATAGGAGAAGTCCGGCTTAATCGAATTGATCTTATGACATTCAAAGTGTTCTCTTTGTTTAATCGAGTTGGTCTTCTTTGAATGACAGAGATGTCGCGTCTCCCGCTCTTAGTGCTTTAGGTTGAGTACGGGCAATAGGAATAGGAAATGGCGTAACCTACGAAGTTCCCTTTCTCTGGAGTTGAGTGATCTTTCTCTTTTGACGATTCTTGTTAGCGTTAGCGAATCTGCTGCTTGAAAGCGTAACTATTGATTGAATCCGCATCTGGCAGCAGTTTTCACGTGGCGAATTTGTCTTTCAAAAGAAAAGTAAAAAAGCAGTAGGTAGACTAGAAGGAAGAGTTTCAGGCTCAAGGCATAGTATAAAAAAGCAATTGCTCTGACTTCCCTCGGAGTTTAGTTCTAGTTAGCAGATGGGATCTGATTCATTAGAGGAAGGGATGGTGATTAACTGATAGAACCTCTTCTCTTCTTTCAAATCGCATCTATCAAGTTCTAAAGGCCTTAACTTAAGGTGGGAAAGCAAGGGGCGTAGCGAAGAAGAAGTAATAAAGCAGCAAATCTTTCCTCCTCAGATGAGGCTTAGTTCAGCTAGCCCTAGACGGATCACATCTCATTAGAAAGGCAGGCATTTCATTATCATTTTATAAGGGCTTCCCTTTCGGCTTGAAGTCATAGGAGAGTTGAATTCGTCTCCCAGGAGATTTTTTCATTCTTGTTCATTTGAGATGGATTATGTTTCTATTTTACCAATTTGATGGAGCCGACCTTATTGACCTATGGCAATCATCCGATCAGGATGGATAGAAAGAATTCTCTCCCTATGAGCGCTATTGTTCTTTCCCACCCTTTAAAGATATAGATTTTGAGTATAAAATAGCTTGATCGATTTATCAAGGGCAGTTGACAAGGATGATTTTCCATTGCCACACATCGACATTCTGGTCGACAACGTCGCGGGCCATGAAATGTTCTCCTTCATGCATCACACTTTTTGAGTACTCTTTGTCTTTAGGAAGGGGATCAGTTCCATTCGAAGTGATTACAGAAGGGCTCTTGATTAGCGGCATCTCAGCTCTTTTAGACCCTTCGCATCTCCGATTTCAGATAGGCTTCGCATACCTCTCCTTCCTTTTCATCTCCGGAAAATGTTTGAAGAACGAATCTTTTCCTCTTGCCACTTTCGGTCGCTGTTGGAGGAAGGGCTGAGTGAGGGAGAAATTATTCTAGTCCTTCCTATTCCAATAGGGTAAGGTGCGGAGCGGAAAGGCAGACTGGATCAGCCAACTACTTAGAATACAATACCATAGCTATCAACATCGGCAAGAGATTCAAGAAGAGCTTCTTTCACTGCTAACGACTCTAGCCCGCGTGAAAGCTCAAAGCTGTCTAGCCAGAGGGAGCCAAGAGCTCTTTTTTCTGTAAAAGCTTTTGCTCTAGCTGACAAAGAGCTAGTTCTTTGAGATCTTCTACCTAGATAGTACAGAGCTGACCCACTCGATTAAAGTGGAAGCAATGTCCGCTAAAAGGAGCCTTGATCGACTATATGATACGCGATAGCACCTCTTTTCCATTCCTCAACAAGAAAGACGACGGATTCTCGAACAGTATACTTATTGACTTTCTTCCCCTCAGTCGGGTCACAGGTATTTGGATTTAAAAGCACTTCTTTTGTTGATAACATCGCTTATTCATCTGCACCTGAAAAGAAAAGATATGAGTCGTGAAAACTTGGAAGAGTGGCTTCAAAGCACCTTTCAGGTTAGAATTCATTGCCGAAACTGGGCAAGCTCAGAAATAGCGGGAGCTCAAATTGACTCGTGCGCGGAATCGAACCTGTCAACTCCTAGCTGTCGAAAGAACTGCTGCCTACCGAACATGATCTCTATGCCACCAATTAGATTGACAGCCAAGTCTCCCCGCGGACCCCTTCTTTCTTAAGAGAGATTATTGTCCCCCTCCATCATTTCAATACGCCCCCAGGATCGGCTTTCGCCCGGTATTACCTCAAAAAGAATCTGACCCTTCCTCCCTATGGTGTCTCTTTTGCAAAGAGGTGACTCCGGTAGTCTGGGATCTGAGTTTTACATGATGCCGGAATTGGATCTACTATATCAAATCAAAAAAGGATTGTTAAAGGACAACTGGTGCAAGTCTGCTGATGAAAGCTTTCGTGAGTGCTTATGCCGGATCTCGGGAGAGGAATGAGATGAGATCACCTGAGAGAAAAGAGGAACTTGGTCTCGCTCACTTCCACCGCTATAGGTAGTGCGCCAAAAGTGGGAGGTGGCACTGAGGGGTAGGCAGCTGTTCAAACATAACAGCAGATTCTCCGCATCAGGAATGATTGATGTTCCGCGTATTCCTTTCAACCCGGCAAAGTGCGATCGCTTCCAAAGTCATTGAAACCCTAGCTACTAGAACTATATAGGACTCAAGATCATGGTCGTGTCGTAGGTCAACCTGTATTGAGTTGTGCCTGTGCCAGGGCCTTCCAACAGACCTCTTAGTTGAATTGGACGGACGGTCTAGAGTCGGAGAAGGTCCTCTGACGACCATACAGAAAAAGAAAGTTGCCAGAGCGCCGAAAAAGCAAAGAAAGCGTATGATAAGACTAAATGAAAAGAGATTAGAGTAAGAAAGAGAGGGAAGGTTAGAGTGAGGGTTTGGGCAAGACTGATATTCTTAGTAAGGTGCCATGAACCACTCAAGTCCATGATCGACGGATAATCCAACCCTAGCTTTATCCAAGGGAAGTTAATAAAAAGTACACCTCTGAAATAATGAAATTAAGACCCCTTTCGTTCCGTACCCGTAGATGGGATTTTGCCTAAGCTATGAACTACTATCTTAGCTACTTATGCTTTGAATGCAGCTGCCCTTGACTTGAATCCTATGACTTGAATATAAATATCAGTTTCTTACTGGGGGTACTTTTAAACCCTGAGTTAAGGGCAACAACCTTTGGGCTCACCTTGCACTATAGAGAAGATTCCCTAACCGAAGGGCGTACTTGACTTGCAACTCCAAACTTAGTACTTAACTTGCTTGCGTGAACTTCTCTTCTTGATAGCGCTTCAAGGGATTCTTTTCCTACTTCTGCTTCTCGGACTCGACTTAATTATATTATAGTTTCAGTTCATTCAAAGAGTACTATTAAGTGCAAGGGGAGCTTCTTCGTTCATTAGTTCTTGCTCGGGAAGGAACTCTAATTCCCTTACCTGGTGTAACCTAACCGAAGCAAATATATCTCTACGTCGTAACATAACAAAACCTATATCCCCTGGTGAGCTATCCTTTATGTGCGTTCTAGCGCGTTTTAGATTAATAAGTTGAGCTTCCGTTCCCGTTAATTTTGATTGAACACGTACATGCGTTGAACTTCCCTCCACGTGAAGCGAGTGATAGAGATCTACGTGAACCAGTCCTCTCCACGTGATGCTCTCGTGATAGACCTCTTCTCTACTCCATGAAGTTCGGTGATAGATCTCTCTTCTCTGGAATGATGCTCTCCTCGTGATAGATCTCCCCTCGTCAAGTAGAGAGTGTGGCATGAAGTTCGCAAGTCAACTCTACTCCATGAAGCGAGTGAACCAAGTAGCACGTAGGTGGGGTGTACGGTCAAGAGATGAACGAGATAAGGGGTGGAGTGATAAGGACTTGACCTTCATTCCCGCCATGCATTTCTTTCTTTACAGACGTTCTTTGGGGCGGGTCTCAAGTGCTTCGAACGGGGCGACAAAGGATTCTCTAATTCAACTGTAGGCTCCAACGAGCTAGGAGCGAAAAGAGGTGGGGTGGAACGACGGAGCAGGAGGGCAATTCCTTGTTCAAAACTTGGGATAGAAATGAGTAGTAGTACGAAAGAGAGGAGCAGCGTACTCAAGTCAAGAGAGGAGATTAAAGTTATTAAGCCCGTACGAAAGAGATTAAAGTGATTAAGCCCGCTCATATAAATTAGTAGTAGAGATGAGAAGCGTACTCAAGAGATGCCCCAGGTCAGCCATCAATTCAATCAGTAGAGAGCAGTCAGTGGTTAAGCATGGGTCGCCTATTCACTATTCACCAGTGAGTGCGATCACCTTCCCTTGGTATAGACCGTTAGACCAGATTAGACACTTGACTTTGAAGCACTTGACCCGACTTTAAGCACTTGTGACTTCCTTTAAGATTATTCTTCGAGGGACATGATCTCCGTGATGATAACGAGGAATGGAATAGTGTGAACTGAGAACTAGGAATAGTAGCTCTCCTTGAACTTCTCACTCGTAATTCAGTTGGGTGAGGAGTGAACGCGAGTAAACAACGGAAGGTGAGAAGAACAAGAAGTAGATAGGGAGTGCAGCGCCGAAGTGAACGAAGCAGCAGATCTCATGCGAAGTGAAAGTCTCACGAACTATATTGATTTTGCGAGGAAGAGTCCAACTTTAACCCGAGCTCTAGCGCATAGCAACAAGCAAGGAAGCTGTGAAGAGACGCAAAGCGGAGCAAGAAGAGTGGGCAGTTCACCAGTAGCAGGGGAGCAGTCGCAAGTGTGCACACCAACCAGTAAGTAGCTTAGTTGTGACATGAGCCCTAGCAGCGGATAGTTCGAAGCATAGCAGAAGGGAGCAAGCAAGTTCACCATGCAATCAAAGCAGTGGCGCATAGAAGCAAGCAAGTAAGAAGAAGCGGAGGTGAGCCAATCGGGAATGAGAGGCAGTCGTGCACCAGTAGCTTCACCCACCAGACCAGTAGCTTCACCCACCAGTCGTAGCCCCAAGCAAGGAAGCATGGCGCTAGGAGCACAAGGATCAAGAGGAACACCAACAACTGAGCTCATCTCATATAGAATTGAGTTAAACAGGAACACCACACCAATACCAATAAGAGTCTCTCTCATCTGCAGCTAAACTCTAGTCTCTTTTTCAAGGTCGGAATTCAAGGGGAGAGCGACAGCGACGTGGAGACGGGCTTGACAAAGAGATGCGCATGTGTGATCGTTGAACGTCGTGATACGCTTCCAGCGCCGAGGTCTGGCGCCGAGTAACACATGGGCAATGTCAATGACCCACTTCTTCCAAGGAAAGGTGGAAAAGAGGAGTGCCTCACTGAGAGGGGCTTGTTCGCCTTGCGGGGCAGAGAAAGAGACTTGTTCAAGGAAAGAAATCTGGGGATGCCTCTGATGACGGAGACGGTGCGAAAGAGAGGGGGCGAGCAGATATAAAGCGAAGGAGTCCGTTGAGAAATTATGTGAAGGGGAGGTGGGGATTCAATCGTTGCCTGAATGTATCCCGATTCTATGGTATTTCGCCTTCGGGTTCTAATGCCCGGACTCGACTCTGGTCCTAGCCACATGTCTGACAGATGTTCAACGATCATTCTACGATGCAGAGGTCATTTTCTGACC